>VZRR01011210.1:423372-442316 GCA_013398015.1 Oreocharis arfaki | reverse complement strand
GGAGCGCTCCCCGCCGAAGAGCCCCGCGGGCGCCCCGAGCGCGCCTCGCCGTGAGGCGCGGGGAGCCTCCCCGAGCGCCCCCGGGGCCCGGCGGGGCCGGGGCGGCTGGAGGCGCCCCCGGGCCCGGAGCAGCCGGCGGTTCCCTGCGCACAGCCCGGCACCTGCCCGATCCCCAGATGCGAGCCCCCTGCACGCGGCTCCGAACAGTTTTTTTCCTCTTCCCCTTTGGACCCGTAGCGAAGTGTCTTCCTGCCGTGTGCAAAACCGCTGTTTGGCACTCTGAAAGAGCCCTGTCGGGCTGCTCCTGAAATACTTTACATCCTCACGTAAAGGCACGTGACCTAACCAGATAAATGCAATAAAGATTGAAGAAATAGAGAAACGCTTGTCAATTTCTTTTATAAATTTATCAGAAGAATAAAAACTTTCACAAAAACAGTATTTAAAGAGTAAATAATAAAACCCCAACTGAAATTTAGTCAATTATCTCAATAGATTATCTTGTACCCTCTGTGTTTATCAAGGTTAGGAGCCCAATTCACAAGCAGTGGAAGTCACCATGACATTTGATTTCGACTGAATTATATTTGCCATGGAACTAGCTCTAATCTTTATTTGACTTTTTCTGGTTTATAAATTAATTATTTTACTTTATTCATACTATTACATTCTTACATCACACATTCTTCACTACCATATACCTTTAAAATCAGTTCCAGTCTAACCTTTTCTGCACAATCTCTTGGCTAAAATAAGGCCTTCCATGAGAATGTCTAGAACTACCTTTTTAAGGCAGTTAGAAATAAATAAATTCAGTAGGCTTAGTTTCAAGTTTTCTTTTTCTTGGTCAGAAAGAACTGAAACAAAGTTGACAATGTTAAATGAAAATGAAAATTTAATTGCAGCTTGATCAGCATCAAGCTTTTTGCTCTGTTTTAACATCTTTTGAGGTAAGCTGATACTTTAATAGGAACAGATTGTGGGCTTCTTGCAAATGCTAAAATGATTGTTAGGAACAGAAAACCACATGAAAAATACTTTAGGAAATCCTAGAGAGATATCAGACTGTTTTCTCATGTGTGGTATCAATTTGTAGCTTGTAAAGTTGAAGAATTTACTTTTTACAGACATGGTATTTTTCATAGAGTTGGATGACAGTTTACATTATGGTTTTTACTGATATGCAGAAATTATCATTTATTCGCCACTCAAACCTTTGTTGGGTTTGTCAAAAAAAAAAACCAAAAAAACAGAGATATAATTTCTGGCCACAAACATGTAATCTGATAGAAGTTCCCATGCTTGTTTGTGTAGGTAAGTGTTTGTGGCAACAGGTCTAAATTTTAGTGATAGAAATCCCATGCTAAAGCAATGGGATCTAAGCTCATCCCCATGTAAACAGTCGTTATTCTCCCAGCTGTGCCAAAGCTGTGTTCCAGGATGCTCCTGTGGAAAGGTTTGATTCTCTTTTCGTTAGTCATTTGGAATGCTGCCACTGACTGCAGATGAAACCGTTTACAAGATTGACATGGATTGCGTGTTATCTCTGTGTCAAAGCTTGGGTTGGGCCTATAGCAGACCCTGCCTGCTTTGTTTTAGCGCTGTGTCCACATTCCGTACCCCAAACCAGGCCTCTCTACCCCAAGCAATGTGCACACCTCTGCTGAGCAAAGTACGTTATGTTGGGACGAGCAGCAAACCACAAGCGGGAGTTTGTGATGAGAGATTGCACTCAGCTGTTGCTTTACAATTCACGGGCAAACCTGGACCTTGGGAATACAGTTGTGGCCTGCTCTGCTCCTGGGAAATTTTTAGGAAAAGCCTCCCCTTCCAGGTGCAGCTAATGCTTCCTCTTCCCAGAGGGCCGGAACCAATGAGTGCTGTTCTCAGCTGGGAAAGCACAACCTGTGACGCATCCTCCCGGCACCCGCCAGAGCCTCACAGCAGAAACGCTTTTTCTCCTCTCCATTCCTGGGAGGCCGGAGGCATTAATCTCTTCCTGAATATGCTTTTAGTTGTTGTTTCCCAGAAGCAGATCAGATTTACTTTTTTAATGCGACCTGCATTCTGAATCACTCTGAGAGTTACATGTTGAAATACTAGAGCTAACAAAAGGTAGTAAGGAACCATCGCAGGGTATTAAATACACAGATGCTTAATTAGGAGCATTAAATAGAGTTATATTTTTAATATTGAGCTAGTTTAAATATTTAATATTGATGCACTTGAGAACAGATGTGCCTAGATAATAATTGTAAATAGAACTAGTAATAAAAAAATATTTTTTATGGCATGAAGATTATCTTATGAGTTTCACAAATGAGCAAACAGGCAAGACAGAAAACCAGAGATCAGGAAGAAAGTGCTTTCTCAGAAATCTACATATTTCTAAGACTTTTCTTAGGTTTTTCCTAGTTTTCCATACAGAAATTCTGGATTTCTTTACGAATTTTAATTGTCACAGTTGAAGAATGGTGAGGGCAATCAGATCATTTCTATCTTTGAGAGGAAGATTGATGATTTATTTGAACACAGTTCCTACTTCATCTTTCCTGTTACTGCAAACATATTCCCTGGATAATTATGAGCACTGTAATGCTGTATACGTAATCCATCTCCAAGTCAGTAAACACAATGTCCTCAAATTACAAAGAGGATAATTAAATTCTCTAAAGAACACTGATGTTTGAACAAAGTCACAAAATAGACTTTGAAATGCAGACCTATTTCTCCTGCTCACTCAACCGCCAGCTTACAGAGCTGCAGTAGGATGCACAGTCTGATGTGGTCCAGAAAACTTGAAGTTGGATTTTACATCTGCTGTTGAAATGAGCTCTATCCTTGTGCAACTGTTAGTACTGGCACATGCCAAAAAGAGCTTCAAAACATTAAATGTGACAATCATGAAGTTCAAAAGCTTTGAAACAAAATCAGCATATGGATTGTAATAGGAATAATAGCTATTCCCAGTGTGTTTTCTTCTGTTTGCACAACACTCATCTTAGAATATATTTACTAAGTAGATAATTACACTTTTCTAAACAGGTGCGTTTTCCCACTTGCTATAAAGCCATGTCCAAACATAGTCTGTGCTGTCATAAACTACCTGTTTCTGAGAGTCAGCCTGGAAAACATTAGCAGTGAAGAGACAAGGTTCAGCTCAACTTCCCTCCCTATACTTTATATTCCCTTAGGATTCTTGCTACAATACTTTTCAGCCCAGACAAATTTTTTTCCTTCAAAAAGCAACATCCATTTCTTTTGTAAGCCATCTGCTCAGTGTGTTAGCAAAATCCATGCAACAGCTTCCCAGCAGCACCAACACCTGCTAACAGCGGATGGTGTTTCAGGCAGATTCTGCCAGCCTGTCACAGCTTCTTATCTCCTCTCTCTCTAATCTTCAGAGTACTGTCTGAGATTATCTCCTGGAAATCAAATGCCCAGCAAGATGGCTTGTTACTTTTTTATGTATCAGCAAACATGTACTTGATTGAGTTCATTAGTGCTGTAAACATCTTTTATTATACAGATCAATGTGGATTTACAAGCTACAACAGTATGATATTGACATAATGTAGCATTTCATATACAATAACTTTTTATAGGCCTCATCACTCCAAACATGCTCTGGGTGAAACTCAGTACTGATGTAAGCAGATACCGTAACACCAAGGCTATCCCCAGACTACAGTCAATTATCCTCAAGTTTAATGAGGTTCTTTTGGTTCAGGCATGTTTTTGAACAGCTTTAAGATAGGAACACTTCTATTTTTAACCACACAAAATATCATTTTGGGGCATCTGTATCTGTTTAGTAATCAAAGCTTGGAGGTTCTTATCCAAATATCTTCAAGTTTCCATCTGCTGTCTGCCTCTGTTTAAGAAAGGAAGAGTCACAGAATTTCAGCAGTTTGGAAAGACATTTCGTTTTGTTGAGCAGCCATGAAGAAAAGAATTATTCTACTGTATAAAGGTTGTAAGATCAAATGAGGCATAAGTTGAAGGAAAGTGGAAACTTGTATCTGCTGGTCAACTAAGTTAATATGGTCATCCAGGAAATAAAATCAGTTTTCATAAATATTCACAAACTGGGGCAAGTTCATACAATGTTACTAAATACTTATGCTACTGCTGGCATGCAGGCCCAAACAGAAAGAGGGGTGTGAGCTGCTCCTCCTTTGCAGTTGGACATAGAAATTAAATCATTATTTTAAGCAATATGGTCAAATATGAGAAAAGTGGGCGCGAGACTTCCACCTCAGCAAAGTCGTGCTTTTCCCCATACACAGGTAGTATGTCCTTTCACAGTGTAAAAGTTCTCAGTATCTGTTCAGTCCATACCTTACCAGGTGTAAGTGGAAAGTCATCCATACAGGTTTGTTGAAATAAGTCTGAAGTGATTGGCTCATTACTTTGATGCATTGTAATGTGACAACTGTGGGGTGTTATATTACTATCACCATAACCATTCTTAAGACAGGTAATTGGTGTCTAAACTTTATGGCCTAAAGAAGCTCTCAATCTTTCAAAGATGTTGATTCAGTTGACAGAAATGTCTGCATTTATTTTGATCATTATGGTCTCCTGATGCTTTTTTTTAATTTGAATTTCACCTGGGAGGAAAAGAAATCATTTTGCATGAGATACTAGAATTGGTTTGGATAGGGTAATACACCTCATAAACAATACTTTTATTCACTTGGGGATACCATATTAAACAGTTACTCTCCCTATGTTCCTATCAGATAAAAATGATACGTTTCTATTAAAGCAATGGATAAAGATTCAAATGTATTTCAAAGCCACTGGTTCAATGTCACATCAGGCAATGAATTTGTGCCTATCAGATGAGTATATTATCAAAAGCCACACAGGAGATAGTGATCTGAAATATGTACAAGGTTGAGAAAAATCTATTGTTAACACTTACCTAATTTACTTCACACTTTGTATAATGCTTGAAATACGACCTCTGGAGTCCCCGGCTGAATGAAGTGCACAAGTCCACCCAGGTCCCATTGACATGCTCACTAGATTAGATGTCAGAGTGTTACAAGATTTAGCATATTTAATATTTATTAATGTATGCCTTTCAATATTTCTTAATAAGAAGCAGGATGTTCATACAATACCTTCAGAATTTGTGTTCTGCAGAGCATCCCTACAGTAGAGATAACAAGTAAAACCATTCCCAAAGTATCTGTTCCAGACACAAGTTCATCACAGTAGCTAAACTACAGAAAACTTCATATCACAGAAACACAATACTTTTCATATGAAAAGGACTATTTAAGAGTTGATTTTTGCTTAAATAGAATAAAAGTGTGTGCAGACTGTTAATATGAAGTTTGGATTACATTAGTATGCACTATTAAAACAATGATATATTTCAGTTCCTTAATATTTCTACACACAAATTTCTCAAAAATACCCCTAGGTTAGATGAGAACCTCCTTGTTTGGGTTACCATTATACCTCAAGGCAGTTTCCAAATGTGTAGGCAACAATTTTTAGCTTGATGGGGAAAGCATATTTCTTTTATACAACTGTAAGTTAATTTTGCAATGGTGACAAACACTTTTTAATGAAAACAACGGGACTAGAGAATCCTTTTAGTTTTTTTTTTAAAGTAGAATACTTAGCCTTCTTTACAAGGAGATGATAGAGGTATCTGTATTATGTGATACACTGAAGAAGGGATAAAATATTTTCATATTCATAAACATTTCATTACTTTCATTTACATTAGGTAGGTGTTTGAGACACCTCAGCATAGTAAGATGACATTAGAGTCCATACCGACTTCTCTAGGGCAGTGAAACAAAGAAATCTCATTAAACAGCAGAAAAATCTTCCTACTACCAGTACTACAGGATACACTGGGCTGCAAAATGCAAATATATATAGCTACATGTACTGAATTCTGATCTCTCAGGGCTTAAGTAGTTATACACAATGTCAGATGCTCAGGTGCCTCTGTGATGCAATTCTTTTTCCTAGAGTGCCCCTTGGCCAGGCAAGGTGAAGCAGCTGGAAGGGAGCACACGTTGCTTCTTGCCTACTCAAGCCAGGATGTCACAGATTAATAGAAGTGGTAAGATACTTCTGCAGAGAGAAGATAAAAATCATTGTGGTGTGGATAAAGACTGTCAAGCCATGTGCATTTATTGGAATAGTTAAGTCCAGAATTGCAGTGTCCTCTTTTGCAACATGTAATAAATCCTACCAAATCTGGGTTTGTGCCACATGGCACTAAGTACTGCAGGATCAGAAGCTGCTGAGATGGGTCAGCTCTGCACACAAGAAATACAGAACATAAGACACAGAAAGTACTCACTGAATCTGGACTATGTGCAGCAGTCTCAGTCTTCTGAGACTGACAAATTAGATGAACTTTTAAGGATTCAGATTTATGTTATAAAGATGCAACATATCAGGAGGCAGCAAAAGCAGAGCTCCTTTCTGAGAGAACATGAGGCTAGAGAGCTCCCATAACCAAGAGCAGCCCTGGCCCCAAACAAGGCAGACCTGGAGAAGTGGACAGACGCAATCAAGGATCATATCCTGAGGCAGTATCACAGTGATAAGGCAGATCCAAGGTCAGGCCAGGAAGTCGGTCAATAGACAAGGGTAATGTCCAGCAGTTACCAGGCAGATCCATTACAGAAACAGGAGTGAATCCAAGCTGAGGAGCTGCCTGAGCCACAGCCATGTTTTGATTGTACAGGTGATCAGCACTCCTGCAGTGTAGCTACAGCAAGAACTGCAAACTCAGGGCTGACCTTAAATAGTGCTCCTGTGCCCATGGCTGTGGGGGGTCCCACAAAGGCTTCTCAGCACCTTTAACGCATATTAGTGGCCTCAAGTGCCCTGACACAACAGGATTTAGAAGAACCTGGAATTTTTTTATTTATTTTATTTTATTTGAAATTCTGTAGTATAGATTGTAGGACTTTTACTTTTGTGTTTCTTTCACAAGGAACTTTTTGTACAGTATATCTCATATTAACCAATATTTATCTGGATAGGCACATGAAATTTAATTCGGAGTATTGAAGGAACTTCCCTGTTCAGCAATAGAGTTTTGTTTGCCCTTTCAATCAAATCTTGCTTGCTATTTACAAATGGAGTTTCTGGTTCTAGGAAGGGTAACCAACATAAGGGTTAACTTGCAGGACAACTAAGAATACCCTGATATAGGTAACATTTTCTACAGACTGAATAATATCTATTTGCTCTTGTTCTGTAATATTTAGAGACTGAATATTTGTCTCCATTGTGTAACATTCACCAACAGGAACTATTAACAAAGATTATAAAATAAACTGAAATGTGTGGAGTGGGGACTTGTGGAAGCACATTATGAACTGATCTCACTGAGAGAATGCAAATTTCCACGCACAAAATAGTTCACGTCTCAAAACCTGATTTATCCCTCTTTAAGATAATGAGTAGGATGCAAATATAGAACAGATAGCCTGATATTAACCTTCATGTCTTTAAAGCACGGCAATTCTCTTAAAAATAAGAATTTTTCCACCAATGATCCAGAGCACACAGTGGCAGATAATGGGTTTGCTACAATCCAAGTCCCATTATCTTCCTATGTCAGACTGAAAGTCTACTGCAATACAGTGAGTAGAAGAGAAATAACATATCACATTTTATAAAAAGTGCAGTGGAATCAGCAGCTCCATGAAGATTTAACAGGATTTTGCCATTCAAAGGCCCAGCCACAGTATCAGAGGATTAAAATTGTCATTCAATTTAATTATTTTGCATTTTACCCTGTTTTGACTCAGGTATATTTTCTGGTTACTTTGTTCTCATTTTAAAGACTATGTAAGACTTAAGATTATATGAATTTGGTTTACATAAACAAGAATTGCTTTATATTTCTTTTGCTCTCTCAGAAAAATGAAGGCAATGATGACTTTCACAGGATTCAACCAAAGTTCTAAATAACTTAATATTAATTTTTGAGATCCAGTTACCTAATAAAGCTACTACTTCAGACTTTTTCATCATCTAATCACAAACCCAAAGATTTAACATATGAAATTATATCAGTTTTTCATAGCTAAATTTAAGAGGTGTATTTTTATATTGAGTATAAGTTATAGAGCTATCATGTTAACGCAAACCAAATGGAGATTTTCATCTTAAACATTAGAGATAAAAAATGGAGTTCAAAGTTAATTAGTTGTTCATCTATGACCAAGTTCACCTGTCTATATATCTGCCACAGACAGCAATTATTTTATAGACAGCAGGAGGGATATCTAGGAATCATATAATATTTAAACCTGGAAAAACAGTAATGTAATAACTTTATATAAGTACTTTTAACAATAACATACAGCAGTAATAATAATAATTTTCTGAAGCAACTTGTTGTATTGAAACACTGCCAGGAGAGGAGACACTTTAAAACATTTGCTGGGAAAAAAAAAAAGAGTTCTGAATCATCAGGGACACAGAACTGCCAGATTATTTTCTTGTTTTGGTGTTTTTGATTGCTTTTTTTTTCTTTTTCTTCAGAAATCTGTGTAAGATAGAACCTACTGTTTCATATCAGTAAGAAAAAGCTATGAAATATTTATCAGCTAACAAATATTTAACTCTTCTATTTATCATGTCTAATGGAAACACATATTGTAAATGGTAACTTTTTCACCATTATTTGAATTTCCGTAGTACTTTTAATTAGCTGTCTAATAGGCTTTTCACCTTTCTAAAGCTATCACCTCAAAAGGCACAAAAAATAATATTATCCCAAAAAATGGTAATTCAAGTTGTCACTTTTGTATAGTCAAAAAATTCTTTCTCATATTCTTCTTTCATTACATATAAATATTCAATCAGTATCTATTTATGTCACAACAGAAAGCAATATAGAAAACAAGAAAAAACCTGCTGCCAGAAAACATGTTTATTTTTTCCATATATCACAAATTAAAACAGACTATGAGCATGAAGCATCCAAAAAGAAATGTGCAAAACAAGTCTGTGAAAAAATGTGTGTCTGCTCATATAGGTAAGGCTACACTGGATCTGTCTGTCCTCAAATGACCTCGTTTTTCCTCAAGGTCCCCAGCTTTTTGAAGACACACTTTGTTCCACGGGTGTTTACAGGGATTGTCTGGGCAACCAGATAAAACAGAGATTTAAAGGGGCCTGCCCTGTCTGTGCTGTGGACTCCAAACTCACATCAAGGAAAGGAGCCCTGCCTGTGGAGAAATGCAGCCTGGGGCAGGAGAATCCTCCAAATTTTAGCAAATCCTTCGCTGCAACTTCTTGTTGTAGCAAAGAAACAAAAGATTATTACAATTGTACTTTACACAGACATGGTGAGTTTTGATTCAGACTATGGATTGTAATTTTTTTGACTGTAATAGATAATACTAACATAATTTACATTTCCTTATGGTCTCATTGGATTTTTATGTCCAAGAAGTGACAGTGACGGCATTACTAAGTGTCTATGATTAATTATTTCAATTATGGTAGAAAACAGAGACCCCATTCAAAATTAGGCCCCCATTGTGATGCAGCTGTACAAACATATATTAAAAGCCTGTGTCTGGACCAGAAGTCTGCAAATTACTCCACTTAGAGTTATCAGGGAAAAGACAGCAGCACACATGGAGCATACACAGGCAGGTATGAACCTGGACAGTGTGTATTGCCAAGATTTTAACAAACTCACAGTTTCTCCTAATCATAAGCAACACTTTTTCACTCCAAATGAGATAGGTTACCATCTCCTCCTATTTTCTTTCTTAAAAGGCCATATTGCATATTTTCCTGTTGCATGAGGCAAGTTCTACAATTCTTCCATAATTATTTTGTCTCCTTTCTTCTGCATGTGTGCTCCAATTCTCCTGGCTTCCTTTTCTTCTCTCTACCATTTTCAAATTTTCTCTTCTGTCCTGCAGTATTTCATTCCTTCACCATGCTCTCCATGGCAGGGTGAAGCTTCCCTTACCAAGGGATCCTGCTGCTCTGCCTGTACTTCCAGCCTTTTTCCTCCCTCCTTCCTTGAAATCCCAGCTGCCATGGAAATCCTGCTCTCCAACACTACTGAAACTTTCAGAAGCCTTTTACTTCTAACTGTCTAACCCTCAAACTTGTGGATGACAAAGCACTCTATAAATGGTAAATATTGGTATTGATCGTGTTATTATTATTTGCATGTTAAAGGATCAATATACAAACCATTTAGCTCCCTCTTCAAACAGACAGTGAATTGAAAAAAAATATTCCTCCCTCGTCATCCAGAGGGAAAGTGAACTTTAAACTGAAGGAGAGCAATTGCAACCTGGATTTAGCATTTCTAAGAAATTACAGGAATCAGTTATTTACCCAAGAATTATTTCTAGCATGTCTTTTGTGCCTGTTCAGTATACTATCCTATGCTAACATTGAGGAATGGATATGGCCAATTATACTCTTGTCTCTTCAATAAATTGATGCAATGTTATTGCAGAAATGAAAAAGAAGATGCAGGAGAAGTATGCTTTGAGATAGTTTATGAGGAGTAACAGGCACAAAACTAGAAAACACACCCAGTTCCAGTGTTGCAGGTAACATCCTGATGTCACTGATGGCAAAACTTCATTTGAGTTTGAAGAAATCAAGATTGTATTTGAGACTTCAGAAAAAATAGTTTCTCATCAGCAATGGCTTTTATGGCCTTTGTCCCTGCTTGTGTGTGCTCAGAGGATCAGAAATCTGGTTTGTCTTTTCAGTAATGATGAGGAAAGGCCCTGACTGATTTAGACATGCCTTCATCTTTGTTCAACACTATCAGTGAAAACTAAGATCTAATGTACCAAATATTTGGAGGAGGCAAAGGATGCCAAACACCACTGAACTGTGCTGCTGAATTCCATTAGTTTTGTGAACTCTTATGAATTAACAATTCTGGTAGTAAATCAGCAGTCCAGTGAATGGAAAGAGCAAGTAAATGGAATAGGGTGGCAGAGAGAACGAACGCAGGCTAAAAGGGATAGAAAAGAGAGAAAAGCAGAGTGTGAAACTAAAGGCATATAAAACCTTTGGAGTATAGAAAAGAGCATTTTTTGGGAAGGAATGGAAATATTTTTTTTAGCCATATTAAAAAAGTAAAACTAGGAGGAACAAAAAAACACCTGATTAAATCACAGGATAACTTTTACTGTGATAAAGTAGCTGGAAGGGAGGATTTCTGAGGAGAGATATCAAAGGACAAGCTTTGATATCTAGCTGACTCAAGTGATCTACACATACAACGCCATCACCTCTGAGTTAAAATGTTGCACTTGAGCATAATAAATAAATGCAGATGTTATCCCTAAAACAGTCAGATTTCTATACATCCTCTGTTAGAGATCTTGATTGATTCATTTTACCTGAAATAATTTGAAAGGAATTACAGCATTGGAAATGAGAAATGCTTAAGGATAATTTTTATACGTAGACATTTATTGGCTAATAAATTACTTGGGAATGCATCTGCTCTTTGCACATAAAGGAATGGAGTTCTTTCTTGTAAATGTGATAATCATTTAAAATCATAATACTTAATACCAATTTAAAAGCCCTGTCTTTCACATTCACGTGCCAAAACTATTTCACATGGTTACCATCTTTTAATATGGATTTTAAAAATAAAAGCTTCATTGGAAGCACTACATTTATTGCAGCTATTATTAGAAAATTACCTCTATATTTCAGATGTGAGACTGAGTTTAGAGAAAATCTGGCTTGTACTAAATGCAAATAGAAGTCAAAGTTGTCTGTTTCATGAGATAAAAACAATGCTTGAAAACACTCAACTTCTCTTTCTTGGTGAATCAGCCATGCATCGATCAAACATACAGAACATCTACTAATATCAAAGCATAGTCTGACAATGGTTTCTCAGACTTTGGAGTTTAGAGGAAAAGACTTTTACATTGACATTTGCATTACAACCACTTGAAATAACCACTTCTTCTTTGTGCTAATGAGAATTAATGAGTTCTTTTTGGCTTGCACCATAGATATTTCTCCTTTTAGCTTTGTGAGTCAAAGACAAACCAAAAGAAATCCAAAAATAGTATATGAACTTTATAAGCTGGTTTTTTGGCTGCTTTTTTCCATATGCAAAGTGGCTTTTACTCTTTTTTTCTTGCATGGATTTTTTTTCAATAGATTCACACCTATGAATAGGATAGTATAATTGTTTTTTCTTATTATTCCTCCTAATGAGACGTTACTGGTCCAAATGTTCCTTTAGAGATATAGCTTTCTGGCTGGTAAGTGTGAGGACAAGGCACTGCAGGCACAATTGAAAAACTTCTACTGAAACCCTCTGAGCTTGGAATGACTCCTCATTCATGGCACTAGCAACANCTAAACAAGTGAACAAAAAAAAAAAAAAAAAAAAAAAAAAAAAAAAAAAAAAAAAAAAAAAAAACCAAACAAAAAAAAAGACCCTGAGAAGAAATTGAAGCATTTAAAGACTCATACTCTGGAAATACCAGAAACTACTGGAAAAGAAGGCAAGAACACTTCAGTGTACATCTGGAAGCAGTATGTGTTATTTGAAAGCAAGTCTATCAGAAGGAGGTTTTCCTTCTGAAAATAGCAAGTGCTGATGCATTTGGCATATTTAACACTTCTCAGCAATCCAAGAAAAGGAGGATATTCATGAAGATGTTACAAAAAAATGAGGAGTATTGCATTCTAAATAAAGATGAAGCATATTAACGTTATATGCTTTGGTCCTGAATGTTTAAAAGTATTTTTTACTGTATAAGACTGGGGTGACAATTTTATCTGCTAGAGACGTACGATAAAGCATGGCATTAGCCTGCCATATGGTAAGATCTACTGAAGATTTGTAGATTAAAAAAAAAATTTTAAAACCTTCCAACTCTAAAAAGCCACTGGTGTTCAACAGAAAGTGGAGCAAATAATACAGAAATAGACTACTGGGAGAAGCAGACTCCAGATGAGGCAATTTAGAATCTGCCAAGAAACTAGTACTTGAATAAGTGTTGGACTGGACAGTGCTTTGGAGCCTTAGATATTACCAAGAGCTGAAAATACCATAAGACAAAGATATTAGAGGCAGAAGAACACACAGAGCTTGAATTCCTGAGCAAGGAATAACAGCACGGATAAAGCAGATGGAAGAAGCTGAACATTAAGCAAAAGCTTGTATTAATTTGTCTTCAAGTGCCAGGGAACCATGAACAAACCGCATGTTGCTACCTTGGATGATTGTTTTCTTTAGAATAAAAACACTTGCAGTAAAAGATGGTGTGTGCAAAAGAAATAATAAACATAAGATCAAATGGGACTTATTACCTTCAATTAGGCATATATGCACAGCTCCCAGTATTTCTAGGAACTGTGCTGTAACTCTGAGATAAAAACAGCAGGCTGTAGAAAGAGAAGGGGGCAAAATTACACATTTATGAAAGTGATTTTTTTTTTCTGTTTTAAAAATGTGCTTCTAGAAATAAATAATAAACCAGGAAAACCATCTTAGACTGTTTTCCTATTTTTAGATGGCACTACTAAAGATACTACAGCAGACCAGCTGATTCTACATTAAGAACCTTTTTAGCTGGACTTCTTTAACCAATACAGTGATATGTGACAGTGGGACACAATTTACAGGACATACATTTGAGCAGAATACAGTGAAGCCTAGATTTAGATGTGAGACTACTAGTTCTTCATCATTCCTCACTTATTGCATGCAGAACGTGTACAAAAGCTTGCTGAACTCTTTGAACTTTCCTAGCTAGAATTAAAATGACCTTCAGTTAACCTAGCATATTTTACTTCCAGAGTTAGGCTAAACTGAATTAAGGTCATTTTTAATTCTGAAGAAAAATAGATACTGAGGCATTTAATATAGCTTAGTCTACTTTAAATGAACAGTTATAATTAACTTGGAGATCTCTGCAGAAAAGACCTAAAAAGATAAATTAAAAACACCACTATTTTTGTTTTTTGTTTTAAGTCTTCTTAATTCTGTAGAAGGTGATTCAGAGTCTTAATACACAGCAAGAACAAACATCAGTATAATATTGATTACCTCTCAATTACAATAAAAATGTAAATAATTAAGTCAACTACCCTGAAAGTGGATTACTATATAGTTTTTCAAAGAGCTATGCGTTTTTAAATAACTTTGACTAATGTAGTATTTCTGTAAAAATCTGTGGGAGTAAACTAGAATCAAGTGTCAGACAAGTATACCATCAACTTTATGTTTCATTCCTCCTATAGTTCATGTGCAGTAATACAAATATGTTGCTAAACTATTAAAAATACAAGAAAAAAAAGTGCAATTTTTTGTTTGCTTTCCTCTATTCAATATGTACAAAATCAACTCTTCAGAAGTGCAGCAAATCAAGATTATATAAAATACCTTACAAGGAATTTTTTCAAATGAGCTGATGGCAGGCAGATAACCACAAAATGATCACAAAGCCAGTTATAGAGACAAGTCAGTATGAATTTTCCGTAACAGTAATTAGCAGTTTCTTCCGAATCACAAATTTACAGGAGTATCTTCTACAAATACAGAATGATCTGCAGAACAATTATAAGCAACTGAAAAAAGTGCTGCTTGGCTGATAGCAAGAGACTACACCCACTCTGCCAAATGATCATAGGAGATAAAGGCCAAGAACTGAGCAGCTAGACTTTCCCATTAAGGCAGTCTTTAGCTTATCTCTGAAAAAAACATGTCTACTCTGCAGGACATTGACCTCAAAACAGCACCTGTCACCTCCTGTGAATTAATTTGTAGCCACTATCTACAGAAAATTTGATCAAGTGCTCTCTTGTTGGGGGCAATACTGACAGCAAAAGCATAGAACCTGTTTTGTTAAATTAGGTCTAAAACATCAGAAAAAAAACCACCTTGCAACTTTATGGCTCTTGAGAGGCTTGTGGTGAACTGTGGTTAAAAGCCAATAAGGGAATATATAAATTCTTTGCCTTTATGTTTACATGGGGGTTTTCTGATCAGTGGATATTTTGGGAAATATTTAGAAAATATCTAATGCCAAGAGGGGTGGCAGTGGTGAAGTGTTGGCTGCTGATATAAACTTCCTTTGGAGCTTTTTGCTTTAAGTCTACCTAGTCATATTGAAGGAAGCCCAAGTTGGCCTTAATTAAGACTCCCCCCAAACTAAAATGTCCCTCAAAATTGTAACATCCATGGTGTGCCAAACACTTTCCTGAGGCTCCAGATTCCTTTTGGATTCACAATTGAAAGGCATCAAAGAACGTTTTTCAGGAGATCTGGCAGAGCAAGTTCTTGGCCAAGTTGCTTTGGTTTCATCATGGATTCAGGGGCTGGCAATCTGAGATATTGTAGAAACATGATGTAAGTCCTTTCACTCCTCTCTGAGTGGGTGGGTCCTCAACTGGAATGAATTTGGCATCAGTGGATTAAGCCTTCCCTGCAGAAGGATGTAGTTTATTGCTGTCTGTATAGCTCGTACAGGGAGCAGGGGAAATTGCTGTACTCCTGCTTTCATCCTTTCCCTTAGCACATCTACATGACATAATTGATATATTCTTGGCAGGTCTGAAATTATGCTGCAGTGATGAATACTCCTGTTTCTGGGTCAGAAGCTGTAAAATTTGGAAAATATCTTCCATATTTACAAAGAAATACATATGCTTCTTGGCACGTTAGCAACCTGCTAGAAAAGCAGCCCACACTGGCAGAACAGGGGTTAGCTGAGAGCAGGAAATGCGCCAGTAGCCTGGAACAACCCGAAAGGAAAACAAAGAGTTAAATGCCAGATATATCCGTCTGTTTAGGAGTAGAGAAGGAGGCTGCCAGGGGTATTCAAAGATGCAGGAATGTGGGATTTTGGGAAGAGCAGTCTAATTTGGTATTCAAACCCTGCAGTTTACAGGCACTGCTGAACGGTAAGGCAGGCTGGCCACAGAAAGAGAATCCCTACTAAGGCAGGTACATATTCATAACCCAAGCACAGCCTACATCCTCAGGGTAAGGATGATCAGCACGGATGGGCTAAACCATCAAGCTGTACATGCCAACCCCTTGCCAGGCAGGCACACCTCAAATGCGAGAGAAGAAAATGAATACAAATAATGATTTAAATTGAGTGACTTGTTTCAAATGCGTATTGAAAACAACTGCTGTAGTTGCTACAGAAATGCCGCTGTCTCATCTAGAAGTCAGAATGATTATGGAGTGAAATTATATGTGGCTCCAGAAGTAATTACCATATAAACAGGTGATTTCTACTAAAAGGACCTGCGAGTCATTAATCTAGAAGAAATGTATCTTTTTTGTCCTGAAATGACCCTCTCATTTTTAGTTCTAAGTCTATATAAGGTAAAATATGTGAGTTTCATGAGGGAACTACACATCTGATACAGAGGTTTAGGCTTTATCAGAGTAAAGGACTGGTTTTGCTAGGATATTCCTAATTAATAGTTCCCAACAAATATGTAAAAAAAAGGATGAAAACCTGCTGAGAGTCATTGAAACAACATAATCAAATCCATACAGTTCTAAAACTGCTGAGTCTTAGAGTATATTTTTTAAAATCTCGTATGGATCAGCAAAACAAATGAAATTTGAACTTTTAGATTGGGCCTTCAGTGAAATATTTTAGCATACCCAAACAGAACATTTTTCATATTTGCATGACTTAATTTTTTAACCAATTGTGTTGAAAGAATGGAAACAAACTACTTGTATCTAAGCAGAGATATGAGTCCTTTCAGGATAAAAAGATTTTATATAAGAAAATTAAGGCAACTAAAGATTAGGGCTGGAACAAGAGTTGACAGTCTGAATGCTAAGTAATTTTATACACATAATATCTATAATCATTGGTATGTCTTGGAACTAATCAATGAATATTAACTTGTTAATATAGCATAAGAAGTGTGAGTAGTGTGAATGTGAATACAAACGTCCAGCCCTAACTCCTTATTTCTGTTATCTTTGCCTACACGTGTAATGCTAGGACCATGAATATGGTTCATTTAATGTTTCACAGCACTGTTGAATCGTATTTATTACATTTCTGATAAAGAGAGTGTTTGGGTAAAAATGTTTATGCAAACCCATCAGTGCTGCATGTGCATTCAGAGCACGTGGTTATTTGAGAACCAGTGTCATTGCATTGGTGCGTATACACATCCATATATACAGTGTGTATGGACATGTGTATGTAGGATTTTGCTGGAGTACATGCAAGCACCAGCTGATCCTTGTCCACCAAGACCCAAAAGGCAGTAATGTCTATTGAATCTTGGTGGATCCCCACATACGCAGCCTTTGCAGCAGAATTTGCTAGCAAAGGGATGAGCTGTAACACCAGGAATATGCTAAAGATGCTGCAGCATATCTCATTTGTTAGCGATGCCACTGCTGTCTTCTCAAGGATATCAAAATGCCTGTCAGCACCTGGATGAAAATCAGCTGACTCAGACTCAATCTGGCCAAAATGAAACTTATGATGGCTGGAGCGGGGAAAACGTTTAAAACTGGGATAAGATCTTTACCTATCTGAGGCAGCATCTTCAGATATTTATTTAAATACTGCAGCACCTCAGAGTTCTACTTTTTGTCGTTGTATGAGGGATCAAGATGGCAGATGACAAAAGCACCCTCTCCTTTCCCCATGCTTAACTTCTCCTCCTGGTGCAAATCTGGCCATTGCAATCTACATGCCCTTCCTTGCAGAGTGAATTAGTGGTAACTCACTGAACCTCTTTTTCAGTGTGTAAAGAATGCACAGATTCCAGCTTTGGCAAAATGAGACAGCCCTCTTCAATAGTAGCAGCTTCACTGCCCCTAATGGTTTGCAGGTTATTTCCTCAGTATGTCTTAAGTCTTGTTTCTGATCTTCAAAGCACTAGAGACATGGCTTCCTCAGAGACTGTTTCTTTAATCATAGAAACACAGGTACTCCCCTGAAGTAAGCAGTATCACACAGATCAGGATAATGCAAGTGAAAAGGTGAAGAAATTCAGGAGAAAGTCTCTTAAACTGAAAAGTTTATTGATGAAACCTCAACCTACAAAACATTAAGATAATTCAGGTAAGTGTTTCCAAAACTTTGCAGCCATATAATCCAGGCAGCTTGTACAACTGTCAAGGTAGAGCACACACTGGCTAGATCTGCCCAATGTTCCAATGCAATGTACTCCACTGCACAGGCACAGGAAACTGGAAATTTCCTAGAACTATCTACTTTAGTGTGCAATAGTGTATGTGTATAAAATCCTGTCTTAGAGTCAGGGAATTCAGTACTAGGCCGTGACAGGGTGTGCTTTAACAGCAGGCAGCCCACGGTGCTGGGAGACGATTTTGATAGCCCCTGTGAAGGATGGTAGCCAGAACGATTCCAGCAGCCTTGGGGAAAGAATGCTGCCAGAAGAAGGCTGGGTATCACATACATTGTCCTGGCAGAATATATGCAGTTTATGATCCATAAGATTAGCACTTCTGCTCTCCACTCTCCCCACTTTAAAGCACATAAAATAGAGCCTTTTTTGATAAGCATTTCCTTCCAGAGCTAAAACACTCAAAGCGTTTCACATGATAAATATATAAAGAGAGCTATCATCAACTTGAAAGTCACAATACCGCTTGAAAATGTGTAGCTGCAGCTATTTATGATGGGAGGCAGCAAAAGGGGGGGAGGAAAAAAAAAATCTTTCCTGGCAGCCCGCTTACTTTCTACGTTTTTTTTCTATAGTCTGCTGAGCCGTGTAAAAACAGACACTGAACAGGCGGCAAGTGCGAGTTTCCTCCCGTCCGCCGCCGGGGTGCAGGCCCGGGCGGGTGTCCTCGGGGATGCTCGGGGGCGCGGGGCGGGCGCAGCCGCAGGGCCGCGGCCCGCGCGGCCTCCCGGGGTCACCTTGGGCACCGCGGCCTCGCCCCCAATTCGGCCGCT
>VZRR01011210.1:216767-422665 GCA_013398015.1 Oreocharis arfaki | reverse complement strand
GAGGCCGCCCGCCCGCCGCGCTCCGTCTGCGGCGGGAGGGTTTTCATCCCGCTGCGGGGAATGTAGGTCAGAAACTCCTGTGCCCGCCCGGATCGTGCAGCCCCGGTGACCCCGCGGCCCTGCCCGCGCCCCGCGGCTCAGCCCTAGCCCCGCGGCGTGTTTACATCGCTCGAGAGCGCGCTGGGAGAGCCCTCGGTACAGAGTTGCTCTCCTGAGCCCTGGGTAAAATGGAAGACAAAAGCATTGATCTGAACTCGTCATGGCAGGGAGCTTTCTGCTGGTGTTTCTGTTCGTTTGTTTTCTTTGTTCTTGTTGTTTTGTCGGGTTTTTTCCCCCCCTCTAAGTATTTCAGCACAACTTTAAACAATATATAGGGGATTCAGTTGTTGGGAAAAAAACCCTAGACTTTTTTTTTTTTTTTGTATGTTGACTTCCTTGCTTCACTTCTAGTAAAAAACTTTGGATATGTTTGTGATGGATAAGAGTGAAGACAAGACGTAGTGAGCAGGCAGTTGTGCAAGCTCAGTGTTGTGACAACAATACCCTTTGTTACTGGAAAATCCTAGAGCATTAAAATGGAAAAGAACTTTAGATGTTGAAGTTAGGAGGTTTTGTGGGTTTGGCTTTTTTGTTGGTTGGGTTTTGGGGTTTTTTTTTCAGTTTGTGTACTTTTTGTGTATTTACTATTGAGGTCTGGGGTAGAACTGGGTAACCCGATTTGCATAGGCCGGGTCCTGCCCACACAGCATTCCTCTGGCTTCCCCGGGATCTGCAGTGGGTGCTTCCAGCTGTGGGACCAGGGGCTCTGTTTGACCTACCCCGTTCTGATGGTTGGTTTCGCCTTTCAATTTTTGTATCTTAGCTCACTATTATTATCGACCTCACAATCCGAGTACATTGTGAGTATTTGACCATTGTTGTTTAGTGGTTTTATTCTTTAGTTGAGTGTATTAATTTTGATGGGAAGTATTTTAGCCTGGTATTTTAGTATTTATCACTGTAAAGATAAGTATGGAGAGAGGGTGGATTGTTTGAAGTACTTCAGATGACAAAACACTGCATTTTGTACTTCATGGTAACTGTACTGCTATTAGTTTGTGCAATTAAGTAACACTACAACACGCAGTGTTTACTTCCATTTTAATTCATTCTTGTATTATAAAACACAGTCATTTTTAGGTTGCAGAAGGAGTTTCCTTCAGAACCTCTCTCTCTCTCTCCCTTTGTTAATGTTTAAAAATGAAATGCTGCTAGAGCCATCAAGCTCAGATGTCTAATTACTCAGTATATTTAGCAGCAAAAAGCTCTGTAATGATACAACTCCTGTAACTAGGAGAAAAAATTGGTCGTCATTGACATACTGCTTGGAAAGACCAGACTTACCATGGAAGATTGGTAATATATGAACACTATACAACTAATAAATTATTAGAAATGACGTTTAGTTTATTGTCTGTGAATATTGATTGTAATCTATTCATATGATATGTGGCAACTGAAAAGTAAAAAACTATAAAATGTGATGGAGCTTTAATATTTCTGAATTATTTATTTGCATTGTTGAACCAGTTTTCTAGTTTTGCGTCTTGAGTGTCCTCAGTAGCATGTATTCCAGACTACAGGACACTGAAAATGAGGTTGTTTGAAGGGGTAACAGAAGACTATCCAGGTTTGAATTCTAAAGGTGATGTTATGCCCTTGATCCATGCATGGAGCTTATGGAATTGTGTGGATCAAGGACGTGCTACGGTCTGTGAAAGAACAATGAAGGGTAACGTAGCTTCCGCTGATAACTATACTTACTAGTTCATGAAGTGTAATTTGAGACCTCTTTCACTGTCTGTGGTCAGCACAGTAAATGCTGTTCACCTAATTATGGCCTTATAGCTTTCTCATTTATTGTAGCTTTCCGTGTATATTCAGATATCTTTAGTACTTGTTACTTCACTTAGGCTATGACATGGAATAAAACCACGTGTATGTGAACGCTGGTAGTAGATGAGAGCAAATGTTTTGGAGTATTTCTGGGCTGAAGTTACAGGTGAATGAAATCTGAATACTGGTGGTTTCTTAAGCTTGGTCACCAAAAGAGTGAATCGGGCTTGTGTAGCAGGGAGGGCAAGATACGTGTGTGTATACACAAGATGGAAAACTTCAGTGTGGTCTGTTAGGGGTTTATTTCTATGGCCTTCTGTTACAGGTTCTCCTAATATGCATTGGATTTTGATTTGGAGGACCAAAATTAGAAGTTGTCCTTTAGTAACAAGAAGCTTAAAGGTTCTGTACGCATTTTAAACTTTATCTGTTTTTAATGCCTTCATGGTTTTCCACAGGGCACAGCAACCTACAAATTGAGGGGCTTTTAGAGTAGTAATATAAGTATCTGTCATTTGAAATCTGGAGAGGCACAATTATCAGTTGCTATAAAAGTTACTCTAATTTCTCATCCTGGCATTCATTAAATTATTCTCTTCATTATTTGTTGGGTTTTTCTTCAGCTGCTCCATTTACGGTAGTTGAGAAATTTTACAGCCTTGATGTTAAAAATATCAACATGTAGTAAGTTACATTTTTTTAAAAAGGCCACAGGGAGTGTTCCTTAACTTGTTGCAATTAATGGAGGAAAAATTTGGCTTTATTATTATTCATTATTTTGGAATAATTTGTGAAAGTAGCATGAAACATAACTACAACACATCTGAGGTTTAAAAAGGGTCGCGTAACTTTTTAATTCAGCAAGTGAATCTGTTCCTTTCGAAATCATTATTGATTTTACATGAAACAGGAATGTTTTAACTTTACTAGAACTACTTTCTAAACTAGAATGAATGTCAGCCCTGCAGAAGTATGTAGTTTGTAGAAAGTTTGTGTGTTTTGCTTCAGATAACACAATAATACAGCTTTTTGAAGAAATTATGATGTATGGCTCTGGATTATTTGCCCTATTACATATGCAAAGGAATGTCTTGCATGACAGCAAGAAGTTTGGCTATAAATTAAAAAGTAATCCCACTTAGTGTTTCATTTGTGGTTTTTGTTGGGTTGTTTCTCCCATTGTCCATTCCCTTCCCTCCTCTTTCCCCCCCCCCCCCCCCCAAATTCAAGAGTACTTAGTTGTGATGATGTCTGTTTCTTTGTAACCACCAAAATGGATTAGAGACCAGATGATTAGAACGCGCTCTTTAGGGACTGAAAGATTTATCAACTTTTCTTCTTCCAATAGATCTTGATGACGTGGGCTTGGCTTCTGAGTTTTATTTGCTGGGATTCCTGTGGTCTTTGCTGCTTTTTCTGTGGCAGTATGTGGTAGCAAATAGCTCTTAAAATGTATTTTAAAAGGAGACAATGCATGATTTTCAAAGTATAATTCTGTACATGTATCTTCTTACCTGATAGCCAGATCTCTGGCTTTATTAATCCAGCATGATTTTACTAACTTGAACTTCTGTGGTCTTTAAATAGTCGAGTACAACATGTGTGATGTGTATTCTGCATGTGAGTTTTATGTTCATTCACTCCTCCTTCTCCTCAAAGCATTCCCTACAGTATCTTCAGCATGACAGAGTTCCCATTATAGTCAATTCTTTGCTTTTTAACTCTTATAATTATTCTTTAAGTAGTGCTCCTTTGAAGTGTGCTTGACAGGAAGATGCAGCCTTCTACTTTTTCTTTTTCTAGTAGATTTTAATCTCCTCTAGGTATGTTTCTTAAGAACTGAGGGGTTTTCTTCTTAATTTTCATGTGCATTCAGTGCTGGGTCATTCTGTTGTATTTTCTTGTTGAAGACCGGAAGAGACCACAAGTATATTTCTTTTAAAGACTAGATGAGGCAAGGCTCCATCACTGCTGTCCTTGGTTAGATTAAAATTGGTGAAGTAGAGGTGAAAAGCTCTGTATCCATTGCTGTCCCAAGGTAGCTGATTCCCTGTCACTTTTCCAGAGATTCTTGTTTGAGTGTTTTTGTTCAGAGTGTAGTTTTGTTCAACAGAGTGTCTTTTTTTTTGCTCGTTGTATTTAGCTCTCCGGTTTTGAAATGGGTAGCTTTTGGAGCCTTGTTCTTGGATTAGAGCATCAGCTAAAATATGTATTGTATAAAGAGTGATTAACAATATATATTGGCGTGATGGTGGAATGGTCTACATGAATAACATCTCTACACAATGTATGGAAAGCTTCTTTCCCACTATGTTGGGGTTGTATCATCTATTAATCAGGTAGGTTTCAGCAATAAGAAAATAAGAAATAGTAATTACTTCTATTAATTGTAATTACTTGCTGAAGAAATATCTGAAAATTCCTCTGCTGTAATCACCAATGTAAGACTACCGGTATGCACCATGTGAAGAGAGGTACTATCTGAATATTCTGCTTTAATTAAAAACAAAATGCTTATTCACAGCTTGGACTAGCAAAGAGAGAGGTTATCACTCATTAAAGATAGCCACATGGTAGTATAACAAAAGGTCAAAGAGCCTCCAAGTGATAAATTGGTTTGTATTTAGCTGTTGAGGTTAGGCCTTTATGACTGGCTCAGACTACTTTAAAGACAGAGTATTTTGAATTACTTGGCATTCCCTTGTTGCTGGGTTTGTTTAGTGTTTGTTCATTTACCCATATATCCACATTTGTAGAACTGACACAATCAAAAGTAGTATCTTGAATAATGCTGAGATTTCTCATATTCTTTCGAGTCACTTTGTTCCTTAGCCTAATTAAGGCTTTGCTGTGCTGCAGAAATGAAGCCTCTCGCTGGTACAGGGAGCAGCATGAAAGGTTGCAGCAGTGCAGGTTACAGTGTGGAGCGGAGGGCTGTGCTCCACTCCACACCAGGCCGACAGGGAGTCTTCTCCAGGTAGTGACAGTTCTTCTGGAGCCAACAGATCCCTCCTTTGGACAGTGCTCCTTTGGGAAAGCTTTTGGACAGCTGTCGGATTTTGTGTTTTGTCTGCATCCTTACTAGACATCATAAGGGACTTGTTTGTCCAGATGTTTTTTTTTCCTAAACTGCAGCAGTTGATTTAATAAAGAATATTGTTTCTGCTATACAGCAGGTGAGTTCCAGATCAGATCTGAGTAGACAGGTTTGTTTTGTTTTATTTAATCAATGCTTCTAGCATTTAAGCTTGTAAAGTTTTCAGTGTTAGGAACCTTGAGTCAGTGGGTATTTTTCTTATAAACTTGTAAAATTTAGGGCTAGAGTTTGGTAAAAAGTCTACCCTGCAGTGCTGCTCTCAAGCTTTGTCTTCATTTCAGGTGCAAGGTGCCGTTTCATAAAGCGTTTCTTTCAGTTGCAGTTCTGCTTTTCTACCCCCTGCCACTTGTTCTCCTGTCTCTGTGCCCTCAAGTGTGCTGGAGCAACTGTTTATGAGACAACAAGGTGATCTGAATTTGAGATTGATCTAGGTTAAAAATAACCCTACAGAAAAGGGAAAGTAGAAGGGACTTTAGTTAACCTGGATTTGGCTTCCTGATCCAGTTCACTGCAGCCACACAAGCAGTTGTACCAGTGCAGGTGGGATATGGCACAGAGAAGAGAGTGGATAGCAGGCACTAAGTAGGAGCTGCCTGACCTACTGCTGTTGCCAAAAGGAGAGCTGTGGTTTCAGGCTGTACTGCAAGTATTTTCCTACCATAAGCAGTTTCTCTGCTGTGAGGTAGAAATGTTTCCTGGGAAATGGGAAAGAGAACAAAGTAGCAATGGAGCTCTGAAGAGGTAAGTGAAGTGAAAAATATGTTGTCTTAGAGTTGCAAAACTAGAAGATAAAATCACTTTGTTTCCTTTTTTTTTCTTCCCGTGCAATGAGTGGGGAAGGATTTTACGCGTTTTATTTCTTTGTTATCCTGGTATTCAGGAGGGCTAGTCATGAGCTAGGACCCCATTTTGTTTGTACAAACAGCATAATTTGTTCTCTGAAACCCACATGTTCTGTTTTGGAAAATAAGGTGAATACTGACAGACAGGAAATGAAAGTGAGATTCAGTTTGTGTAGCAAGAGAATTGGGATACAGCAGTTTGGAGCGTATGCTATGCAGGGAGCTAAAGGGAGATGCTGCCCTGCCTGTGGTGTTGAGATCAGCAGTGGTAAACAAGAGTCTCTTCAGGGCTCCTTTGAGCCTCTCTTTGCCTTCTCCCTTGCTGTTTCTTCCACATCTCAGGAGAATCATGTCCGGTAAGAGTAAGGTTTCACAAAACAGCTGAGCCCATCTGGTGACTTGCACTGTTGAAAAATCAGGTTTTATTCCTAGACCCTTCATGGGTCACAAAGTGTTTCTCCAATCCACTGTTAAGCTTTCTTACATAGGCAGAAAACAATGCAGGTTTTATCTCTTTGGGTTATCCATAATTATTTTTGCACACCAAATCAATTCACTGAGGTGTCAGATGGCAAGAGACAGATTCAAAGGAAGCGCTGAAAGCACCATTGGCAATGAAATCATCAGGTGGCAAGAAAAAGGAGTCTGTTTTTTAGCATTTAGCTCTTTAAGACCTCACCCTGCTTACTTCTTGAAAAAATTATTACTCCTAACTACTACTTTCTCATCTGCATATAACGAGTTACTTCAAGACTTCAAGTTTTTGGTGAGAGATGTTAGCACCTAGCAGTTGGACATCTTGAGCTGTATGAAGATAGAGAAAAATAGAGCAAAACATGGCTTGTTTCTGCCCCTACACTTGCGATATGGGTCTTTAAGACAATAGTATTTTAGAAGAGGGGTTTTTTTCTCTTTAAGTTTTTCATTTTGTATTTATTTGGTCTTTTTTTTGTTTGGGTATGGTTTGTTTTTTTTCAATATGATATTCCAACTAAGAAATGTAACAAAGTTTTTATTTCTTCCATTAAATTACTTTCTGCTGTTCCCTGCCCAGAAGGAAAAAGTGTTTGTTGGCTTCTGATAGAATGAGCTCTGGTACGTATTCCTTGTTATACATGTAGTAAGGGTTAGGCTAACTTCTTAATGCTATGCTACACAATAAAGGTGTGGAAACACCTTGGTGTTTGTTTTGTGTGAGTTTTTTAAGCCACAATTTTTGTGACTTGGGAATAAAGAGCCAGTTTCTCTACTTTGAGATGTCATCTATCTGTAGTTCTGAGCAATAATTTTGAGGGTTTTAGAAGTACTTTTCAGTAAATCAGGGAGGCATATAAATACGCTCTGCATGTAGGAGCTATATGGGCATCTAGATTCTGCTCTAGAAAAATCTTTTCTATAATATAGCTGATCTCTACCAGACAAAGCCTGATGAGCATTTTGAGCCAAGTTCTCCCCTTAGAAAGGGCAGAGAGGTGCTGTTCTACTTGCACTGGCCCTTTTTTCTAGAGAGCTACAGTATTTCTGTGATACGGTGCTACTTTAGTGTTAGTCTATCTTACCTGTGATGTTAAAACAAGAGACGTAGGAAATCCTCCTTTAAAATGTTGCTAGGTGAATGAATATCTGAACTGTTGGGTCAATGTAATTGTTAGTTTGTAATTCCTCTGCCTCTTGTTAACTTGTATCCTTTTTGCTAAAATACTGTGATATTTAAACAGAGGACATCAGGCACTTTTTGTTTCGTCTATTTCATTCTGGTTAAGCTGCTTCCAGGAAATACGTACTCATTAATGCACTGCACTTGCTGCTAGTAGTCCTCTGTAAACCCACAGACATCCACAGCTGCCATGTGGCCCAAGAAATTAAAACAAAGGAAAGTGCATTTTTTGCAAGAAGATGGAAACTTGAAAGATAGAAAAGACTGTTACTTTGCCTGTGCCTAGAATCAGTCTGCTTTTCCTTCTCGCAAACTGGCATAATTAAGGGTGTATGTACTCTGCTACTTCAGCAGTTGCATTGTTATAGTAATTAAGGTTAGTTTTGATTACTATAACATTAGGCAGTTTGAAATTCTTTGTCTTGTAGCAAGTAGCAGTAACGGTTTTATTGTGTATGTAAATTCTAATTGTTAAGCATATGATAATCTAGCCTTACTTTGCACAGGGTAAAAATGCGATTTAACTGCACCAAAGTCTATCATTAGGATAAAGTTTTTAATGCAAATTACCTGTATTCAAGCATTTTATTAGCTGATCCATAGATTAATGTGGAGGATGGAGGTTTTGATCAGGATTTCTCATTGAAAAACAGGGTAGGTGGTGAGAGAGAGAGGAAAAGCATTACATAGCTAAAATCATGCCAAGCCCATTTGAAAGATCATGGTGTTTCTCTCTAGCAGGTATGACAAAAGGAGGTATGTTTTCATTGACTTGTTGAGGACTATTTTACATTGGGCAGTTTTGAAATGTTCAATGCCTGTATTGTATGTTTGTTCCTTGTGAAAGCTTGTGTAGTGAGAAGCACACTCTGCAAATCCCAGCACTGGTCCTGTGCTTTGGGAACTATGGGTTAAGCATTCTAAAGCAGTAGACTGCAACAGTGCATCCTGTGTTCAAGCTGGATTCTCTCCATTGGCTGAAAAATCTACATTTGTAGTGGTAGGTGTTTATGTGAACTGAACTTCAGAGAGAAATTAGGTGCTAGATCTTTTAGCTTAATTTAATGGCCTATATGAATATCAAATTGCAAAACAAGCAAGTCTTGAAATTAAGTGTACAGAAACTTCATGGGATGTGGAATTGCCTGGGAGCTTGAGGGTGTGTAGTGCTTTGTAGTGGTTCTTAGGGTGTTTCCTGGTTCTTTTGCAAGTTAGCAATTTTTTTTCCTTTGAATTCCTCGAGGATGAATGATCAGATGCAAAACTGGCACTAAACAAAATTAGCCTCAATTTTTCACACAGATTGCACTAATACCTAAGAAAGTCCAGTTTCTATCTAAATTTGGTCTGTTGTTATGACATGCTTTCTGCCAAAACGATTGCTCTTTTGATACTACCTACATCATCATCCAACTGTTCATTTAATATTCAAATGCAGAATTTATGTCATTTGCATATTAACTTAGGTTTTTTATATTGAGTTCCAAGGTAGGACATTCTTGAACTTTAAATGAATGTGTTCAGAGTTTGGGGTTTTTCAATTTCAATTAACAGTTCTCATTGTTAAGCAGTACTTACTACCGTGTGGTGGTGATGAACATCAAACACCTTGCATCTCAGGTGAACACTCAGGAGAAGGTTGGCAAGGATGGAATGATGTCAATGTGAAGAATTATTATGTAATTGCTATGTAAGTGACGTCTCTTATCTAGAGTAGCTAGAGGGCATGATCAGTAAAACTATGTGGCGTGGAGAGTGAGGAACGTCCTATGCTTGTTTTTTTTTCTTGCTTTTTTAAGTAGCTGCTTTGAGTCATTGTTTCTAATGGCTTTTTTCTTAGGAGCAGATATCAATTTATTCCTAATAAAACATGAGAGCCCTCCTTGAGAATGAGAAACTACAGAAAATGAGGATGGAGAAAAAAGAGGCAACACCTGGTAAAAAAAGGAATGCGAGTCGAGAGATGTAAAAAGAGGGCGACAAAGGGAGCTCTAAGCAGAATATGGTTTGGGTCTTGTCCACGTACTCCCATCCTGGAAAAAGGAGCTGATGAGTGCTGGCCAGAGATGCTTTGCCTGAGGAGGTCAAAGAAAATACCACAGGTGTCGGGACATCCTGAAAAGCTGCCTCTACCTGTTTGCAGCTTGGTCAGAGCAGTAGAGTCTCTGATAAAGAGATCCTGCATCATGTGGAGCCTTGGAGGGGAAGTGTATAAATGTAAAAGTGAATCAAGAGCATTTTGAAAGGAAATTTTGGAGAAGCTGAAGTAGAGGTTGCCATCAATCCTACTTGGGCCATGGCATACATGTGTTCCACCTTATCCCAGAAGGAACTGACTTTCAGGACCCTAGGCAGAGCATTATGGATGCACTCGTATCTTTAATGTATTTCTCCCGTCTGGGCTCTGGATTTAGCCCAAAATACAAGCTGATCCACCTGGCATTGTGCCTCTCCTGATGGTAGGAGATGCCATCTCCTGCTGTCTAGGCAGGGCAAATGATGAGAAAGTGAAGTGTGAGGGCATAATGGAATTTTCCAAGATGAGGTGTGAAGATGAACAGGATGCCATGAAGCCTACCGAAATATTGCATGGGGAAGACGTGTATCTCATGGGACAGCAATCTTCTGCTGGTGTTACTCTTGCCTCAGTCTTGTAGTTGAGTTCAGTTCTTGCTACAGAGGTAGCAGAGAGGACACCCATGACTACCTTCATGCCAGATGCCCAAAGCTACATTCTGTGGTTTTGTTCTGCCACGGGTACCAGGTATACTTGGCACATTGTATTGTTTCAGCCAGTTCTTTTGGGGGTTGTTGGGTTTTTGCTTTGGTTTGGGTTTTTTTTATGGATGGTGTCTCTTTAGAAGCTTGCTTGGCACATTGTATTGTTTCAGCCAGTTCTTTTGGGGGTTGTTGGGTTTTTGCTTTGGTTTGGGTTTTTTTTATGGATGGTGTCTCTTTAGAAGCTTGCTACTTTCGGGAGCTAAAATGGTATTATGAAGTTGTTCACTTCAGAAGAGTTGAGGTTTTTGTGGTGGTGGTGGTGGTTTTTGGGTTTTGTGTTTTCTGTTTTTAAGCAGATGCTTGGAGCTGTGCCATTTATTAAAGAAAAATGTTGGCTGAGTAATTAACACCAGAAATATAGAACATAATTTTACCAAATAACTGTTGTGCTTTTCAACTGTAAGACAGTGTTGTATGATGATTTGGTTGAATTTTCAAGCCAGTTATAGACCCCATTACTTGTTGCTGTTTCTTAAGAGTGGTTTTCTCAGGACCTCTTTTAGAAGCAATTTTATAGTGTCTACTGGGCAAGAGTTTTCAGAGTAGAACCTGAATTTTGCTGGTATGATATTTTTGAAAAAACACAAAACGTGTTTGTACTGTCTCCAGCTTGAGGTTTGAAGCTGTAATTACGAAACATTCTTCAACTTGCTGCTTATGGAGGATTTACATGACTAGGTTTTTTTGGCAGTAAAGCTGACTTGAAAAATGCCTGCCCTTATCACCCCTGCTGCTCTGCTCATAGCTACAATTCACTGCTCTTCCTGTGCTGATACAGCTGTTCAATGACTGCTCTGATGTCTCACCACAATGGTTAAGACCCTTGCTCCCACCAGGTTCTGGTGTTTTAACTCTTTATTTCATGGACCTATCTTAAAACACCATCCCACCTTTTGTGGGGCTGATACGAAGTGGGGATGCAAAACAAGGGTGAAATGGTGTTGCAAGTGGCTTTTGCGTTGAAGAAAACACATACGTTTCACTGAAGGGAAGAAGAAGATGATACCGTTGCATGGTGCTGATCTCACCTTTTGGATATGTTAACATGAGATAGTTTTCAGTTTGAGGGACTCTTTGCAGCCTTCACTTCATCCAGAGATGCTGCTGACTGACTTTGTAATGATATGCATCACCATGCCATTCTTAAGTACTGTCAGCAAGAGTTGTCCCATTTTTTGCTTACAACTGAGACTAAAATAGTGTTTGTATCATTTTAGTTCTGTTAAATGTGGTTACCCTTATGGTTGTCAGACCACAATTTATTTTGACAAAGTTATCAAAAAGATCGCCAGCCTTCCTCTTCGTATTTTTAATTGCTTCAGAATGTACTCAAGTATTTGTTAGGACAAATAAAACTGGAAGATGACTAATACATACACACTCCTTTTAGATACAGCATGTGAGTAGGGAATAACAGGAGGAAGAAGGCATACAGAACTGTGCAGCAGCACAATGAGAGATGTTAAAGAACCCAATACTAAAGTTAGCCTAAATGGTATGATAAAGCTAGGGGTGTAAGCATTGCAAATTTAGTATGATCTTTGGCAAGAAAAGTTAAGGCATCTCTTGCATTTATCTTTTCTGCACTGAATTTTCCATTTAATGGTGAAGATACTGATTTTCTGCAGCATGTATTTTTCATTTAAAGTAAAACTGAAGTTCATAGCCTTCCTGTCCCTTCTTTCAAAAATAACTTGTGGTAGTTCTGCCTTTCTTTGTGTGAAAATAATTCCAAACAGAAAATAGTAGTTGGCTGGTTTTCCACAGTTCTATTCACAACACTATAATTTTCTCCACCAACTAAATTGACTCATTCATTTCCACTAATACATACAAACTTACTTGTTCTGCTGCCAGTCTTGCTGTTAGGAGAACTAGCCCAAGACACAGTGGCTGAGAAAACAGAGCAATAGATGTTCAGTATGGAAAGCATGAAAGTGCAATCCTTTCGCATGCAGCCCTTTTGGACTTGGACACAAATTTATCACCAGGAGAGCTACCAGCCACTGGAATAATCTCCCCAGGGAAGTGGTGGACTCCCCAACAGTAGGACACTTAAGGTTCAGCTGGATAGGGTGCTGGGCCGTCTTGTCTAGGGTGTGCTTTTGTCGAGAAAGGTTGAAACAGGTGAGCCTTGAGGTCCCTTCCAACCTGGTGTTGTATGATTCTCTGACATGTTACAAAGAAGCTGAGTAGCAGAGCAGCAAGTCTCTTGAGTGTGAGATTGTTTGTTTGATACTTGTGCAGCACTGGAGAGGGGTTTATAGAAGGTGACTGCAAGCTGGAAAGGAGACAATAGATAGGTACATTTTTAAGAATTAAAGCCAGGATGCGAATTTTGATTCCTCTCGTGGTGTGAACACAGTCAGATAGCCTTAAGAAGGCAGGAGTTCTATGAAAAACACTTTTGATTTCTTGTTGAATGTAGGTTTAATAATGAAAAGGAGACATTTAATGAGTTTGGGGAAAATGTATGCTTCAGTTGTGAAAGATGGAATATATTCAGTATATGGGTGTAAGCCACAATATTGGCGATTTTCTGAGTCAAAATAATAGTAAATACTGAAGAAGGAAGATGCAAGAAAATTAAGACATAGTATTACTTGTCCCTATTAAGTGCTTGCTAATGATACAGGTATCAACAATAGCATTATAGCATGAAGATTATTTCTTTCCCCTTCTAAAATACAGAAGTACACTAGTGTTATATGTTTAAAAAAAAAAAAAAAAGGAATTGTTGACATGTGTCTTGATGTTACTCCTTTTTGGGACCCTTATTTCCCCCTTATTTCTCTGCTGATAGAAGCCCAATGGACCTTTATTGCACTCTGAGCATATGATGAAACACTACATCTCCCTATTTGTGATTGCATCAAGAACTATTCAATGAAAGGTAGCATTAAATTTTTCTGGTGTTTCTTCACATGGCAGAGCATATTCTCTCATGAAAGATTAAACTGCAGATGCTGCTGACATCTGTTATTGTTTGGGAGGTTCTCATTTCTTTGTGTAGTTGGAGGAGGGTTATCTGAATCAGAATTACTTGCCTGCTGCAGCAGCATCAACTTTGCATTATCCTTGGAAACAATATGTAACTGCAACAAAACCAGTATTTCATTTTTATAGATATCTGTACTTACTGGGGTGTTTTTGTGGTCCAAACACAGAGTAATTGTCACAGCACTGGATAATTTAGAACTGAACTTTGAGCGCTGCAATGTGAAGTACTAAACTACTGTGCTTAGAATCAGGCATCACTGCTGTTTAAAGAGTATTTCCAGCCAATCATTCTGTTCAAGTACTTTTTCACTGGTGAAATTATTTAAGAAGGGATGGCAAAATTTGAACGGTTTTGAAAGATGACCTACAAGCAGATATAAATCTGGTCCTTGAAATTTTTACAATTTAAGAAGGCAGAAATGTAGTCCTAATGGTAGCTTAACATTTATAGCTGCCTTATACTGAAGTATGCATAGTGTATATATAGATGGAGTTCATTTAACTAAAGGAGAAACTCTGAACAAAGGCAAGAAGAAATTTTCCTACCACCACCACTTAATGATTTTTCATGTCGGAAAAAGTGAGGAGAAGGATAACGGTTTTAATGCAATAAATATAATTGTGCTCTAGGCAAGATTGTTTGTAAACATTTTATTGTATTTTGACAAGTATGATGTTGGTGAGAGATACATTGCAGTTATAGTTAGAAAAATGGGAAGAAATGGTAGTTAGTATATCAGCAGTTGCATCTTAAAGCATTCATGTGTTAGTAATTTAAAATTCTGTAATGTATCTGAATATTCTGTGGAGCTATGTGAGATACTACAGAGAAGCAGACATCAGTTTATCTTTTTACAGGTAAATGCACAAAAGAGTGGAGATGATGGCCAGTTCTTGTTCTATTCCCATCTTAGTCACCAATTTTGATAAAGTGGCCAAAATAAGAGGCCTGTTTCAATTGATGGTCTTTTGATATGTTGTGGGGGGCTTTTTTTAAGCAAATGTATTTGATTTCTTTATATAAAAGGAAATAAAGTGTATTTGAAATATTTATCCTTTTAGAGAATTTTTTTATTTTTTCACTTGAATCTCAGAATGTGTGGGTCATACTGCTATTCCAAACAGCAGTCATTTTGATCTGATGATAATGATATATAGGTAGGCTCTCTGTAAACAGATCATCAATCATTTGCAGTCTATGGTGGTGGTGTGGTAGTTAAATTTTGAATTTGGGTGTCCAGTTAAGGGTAGAAAAATTTGGACATTTATGTTCAAAGTTGATTTTTTTTAAACTATGTAATTAATAGGTAAGGGATATGCTTTTCTTTTGTTATTCTCTTGGCACATAATAGCATGGTGCAATTAACATTTTTTCTTACCTCAATGAATTTTTTAACCTCTTAACAAAAGCATTTTTAAGAAGACTTTCACTTTAAGAAACTGAAAATCTTTTTAAAGTGAAATCTTATATTCTGGTCCTCTGTTAGACAATGCAAGTATAGCATTTTCGTTAATTCAAGCTACACTTTGCAGTGTTACTTGGAGACAGTTTGTCTTAATTCAGTGTTTCTGTCTTAGTACATGTAACAACATAAAAGATGTATCTTCTTTTCTGTGGAGTATTTGCTTTACGTTCTTTCCATTGAGTGATTTTAATGATGAACACTATTAGGATTCTCACTAAAAGAAAATACTTTCTTGCCAACAAGTGTTTATACACCATGTGTCTGTCTTCTGTTTTATCTTTTGTCTTCTAAAGTCTGGTATAGAAAGTACTGTGGGCTAACCAGATTGTCATCCTTAATGAACTTTACTCCTCAAATCCCGCACCTGTTCAGGTAATATTTAAAAAAGAGAAAGGACATGTACATCTTGTTGAAACAAGGTGTCATGGGGTGTTTTTTAACACCTTATATTTCAAGAAGATATTTTTATCCCATATTACAGTATAATGATGTTGTTTTAAGTAGTGAACAGTGATGACAATTGCAGATTAAAAACTATGCATTTAAATTTTTTTAACTACTAGATATTATTTAAAATTTGCTTTGCTTAGAAGTAAAGGTTACATTATTTCAGTGTGGTTTTCAGTATCTGACTTTGCTTGGTAAGAGTAGGGTTATTCAAATACTTCTTATGCTGTCCGTTCTTATTATCGCATTTGTGATATTATGGGCTGGGTAGATCTCTAGTGACAATGAAGGCTGGAAACACAACTTTCCTGTTCTTGGTAAATAAACCAAAAACTCCACCGAATCTCAAACCAGTCAAATTGGTGTTTTCAAATTAAGAACAGGAGCTCACTGGTGAAATATTTCAGCAAGGAGAACTTGTGTACTTGTATATCATTTGGGAAAGATGAGTGTGTGTTGTTTCTGAGGGGAGTCAAAATCACAGCAAGAAAGTCCCACACAGAGTTTTGCAAACAGTGGAAGACTGCCCGTGAAAAATGCAGCAAGGCACTTTTTGACTGAGCATGGCTAAAGAGGCCTTATTATGGATGTCTCACGTTCATTTCTTTGTAGAGGTAGAATTTTACATTCTAAAGAATTCTATATTCAATTCTATAGTCAAAATATATTGAATTTTGAATTCTATGTTCTATATTCAAAATACATAAGAATTCAAAAATTCTGTATTCAAAGAATTTTACATTCTTTGTAAATACTCAGGATTGAATCAAGATAATATGCAGAGAGTAGTATTTCACCTATTTCTGTTTCATGGTGGAAACAGGTAACCTCCTCAGGTCAAGTAGGTAGCAACGTGCATTTGTGTGAGGAACATGGGTTTGGTTGTTTTTTTCTTGACTGGCAGACCTGTAATGATATGTTCTGTCCCAAAGGTTCTTTGCCTTCATTGTATGGCGTAGTGTTTCTATCAACAGGCCAAGATGTGACTTTTCAGGTGATACATAATTTTCCTTTCTTGGGCAGTTAGAAATCAGTATATGCTTTCTCTATAGAAACAGCTTCTCAGAGTTTGTGATCATACACCACCAGACATAAAATGTGCCACTTTGTTTTGCGAAATGTGATGCTCTCCTGCTGCTAAGAAAGTTTGTAATTCTTGTGTAAATTTATAAACTTTAAAAAAACTCTGCTGCAGCTATTCCAGTTCTGTCAGGCCTTTAATATCCATAATAAAGAGTCATCTTAAAATGAATTTTTTTGGTTATATAGCTCTGATAACAATTGAAGGATTCCTTGCTTAGGCAAATTAAAATCAGTCTCATGATGGGGAGGGGAAGGATTTTATTAAGTAGTTGAACTTATTTCCCTCGTTTCTGTGTATACGTCTTATGATTTGTCTTGAACGTCTTTCAGATGTAATTAGCATACACATACAGCCCCTCTCTATTTTTTCATTACATCTCTTTTTCAAGCTGTTTTTCCACATAGATCTATTTCGGACAGATTAGTTTTATCTCCATTATGGTTTTGTTTGTATTGGAGTTTTTACAATAGTGCATACACGCATTCCTTTAAACTACTTTCTGTTGAAGTTCTATATGAAAGTTATTTGATTTATTACCAAAAGTTTAGCAATGCAGTGGGTAGAGAATAAGATAAAGCCTTATTTTCCTCTCTTCTTGTTTTCTTCCTGTTCTTTTATTTCTTCTTTGTGAAATAGGCACTCAAATACCGTTTCATCATTGTGGGGATAAAAAAGCAGCAGTACCTACAGCTGAAAATCATATGGTTTAAGTAACTTGTCACAGAACAAGGATAGTGTCTGCTCTTCAATGATGGTATTCAGTAGCCTTTGGCAGCAGCTTGTCCTGATGGTGCTAAAGGCTACTCCATCCTGCTTCCAGAGTTCTGTAGATCTTTCCATCCTACACAAAGGAGCTCAACCGATACATTTCCTTCGCTGCCTAATCCTGAATGAGTGCCAGGATAGTTCCATACATTGTTCTGCAGGAAGTACCAGTCTGTGGAAAAACAAATATGTGACCGTATCTGTTGTTACAAAGAACATGTAAACAAGGGCCATGCAGATGTTATTAAAACAATGCTAATTCTGACTTTTTAAATGTCTTTGAATGCAAAAATGTGCAATATAAATAATGTCTTTAAAAACCATCGTTTTCTGTTTGAATTAAGGTATGTAGATGAGTACTTGTTTATACAGTTTGATTTGTAAATGTCTTCCTATGAAAAGGCAGTAAATTTTACTAGTCAGTTATTGTCTTTACTCATAAAAATTCATGATCAGTATGACAGTAGGTTGATAGTGGTTTAGTTGCCTTTATCCAGTGTCACTTGAATTCCTGGTTATTATTTTTAGAATATACAGTAAAGCTAAGAGGTAATACAGTAGTTTTTTCAGTGACATAGTTTTTAGCATGCATATTTTTATGTGCAAGTTAGAGGAATTTATTAAAAATTTTGGGAAGACATCAGTTTGCAAAAATATTATGTCGAATTTAAGAAAGAATTTAAGTTTGGGATTGTGAGAAGGGAATCGGTACTGGTGATAAGCCTTTGCTGTCTGGAACTCTAAGGGAGTTCTTTTTTCTAAACTCGGAAGTACTCTTAAACACCTCCTTAGAAGCCCACCCATCAGTGTTTTGTAAGAATAACTGAAATGTGTCATGCTCTGGTATCACTGTATGAAAATTGTTTGTAGGTACTATTCGGCTCTTATCCGAGGTCAAACTGCAGTATTTGTTGACCTTCCTACTTAGGCTTGATGCACTGAAAATCTAGGCTGTTAAACTTGGGAGTCATATGATTGTCTAAATCCTTACTTCTCATTTGCAGTGTTCCAGAAAAACAAGGCGGAGGCAATGCGATCAGGCATAACAGTCCTATTGCTTTTAACCATTTCTGAATTTCTGTTAGGGAAAGTGTAGATTTTGGGAAAATAATTAGCTAATTAAATTAATTTTAAGTTAGTTGGCACTATTAAGCACCTTTCATCTGTAAACTGGCAAGTAACTGCAGATATTGATTAAACAATTAACTCATTAGAAGACCTAGGCACGCAGCAGTACAGTGAAGTGACTCCTTATAATAACCGTAAGCTTATAGTGACACTTCTAGGAACTTAAAATAATGCGTGTCTTCATTTTTTGCCATTCATACATTCAAATTGGCAGTCTGTTACAGAGAGAAAACTATACCTTATTTTATGGCAATTAGTATATCAATTTACTTCACATTCTCGAAGTGCTTATTAATTTTAGCTCCAAATAGATCAAATGTACATGTGACTGCTGTATCATAATACTACGTATCTATTTTTAAACCTAAGTGGACTCTGGGAAAGTACTTTGCAAACTTTTGCCTTCCATCGCAGAGCAGGTTTCCCGTGTGTTCCTGGGTAAAGTGCCTCCTAATGGGGTCCTGGAGTATGCATTGGTCTTTCTGGCCATGTTTCAAGCTTTTATGTTTGTTAATTAAAAAACCCTGAAATAAAGTCAGGTAAATTGTGTAAATTCTTTTTCAAAATGAGCAAGCTGGGGAAACTTCATCTTCTTCGTTTTAGTCCTGAAAATGTTCAGATACTGCAAAGGAAAATGAAATTTATGCTGGACGTCATGAGCTCAGAATCATATTAATGGTATTTTGTTTTGAAAATGCTTTCTCTGTGAACTTACATTCAACACCAAAGAAAAGATTATTGCTTCTCTGTGTGTAAGTTACAAGCTTTTCTAAACTTATTAATGTCTGTTTTTAAAAATATATCAACTGTTGGAAAGCAAACAGTCTTTACCTTTCTTACTCTGCAGTCATGGAGTCATGGCTCAAAAGTTATGTTTTAGTTAATATTTATTTTGTAATGGCCAATTGGGATCTCTTTATCTCCACTGCATGTGGTCCAAGTTAAATATTAGGACTTTTCTATCAGAATCTCACATCACCAAATTATCAGAGTCATGAAAATGGATAAAGTAAGAGAAAGTCACCAAGTCAGTAAAGAGTTTTAGTCATTTCTAGGTTGGAAGCAGCTATAGAATACAACAGATAAGTCTAAGGAGAGCAGGTGAAATGTTACTAAATCGGGTGGTTTCGTGGCTCTGTCACAGCAGGCAGTGGTGTTGCACACTGATTGTAGTTGGGCTTTTGAGCATAAATGTGTGTAATAGCTGCTTGTAGTAATTCAGTCTGAGAGTTACAACGACAAAAATACGGTTGACAAGCAGCACCATAGATACCAGTATTTAACAATACATCACAAAGGAATATTAATTATTTTTGCAGTCTGAGCTGAATCATAATTTGGAATCCAGGGAAGTACTCTTGAGTGACAAACACTGACAAATGCAATCCACAATAGACTTTAGATGTTTTCATTGCTTAGCCTGTGAGCCAAAGAGCAGAAATGCTCTGTAGGCTTTTTGAAGTTGCTTTTCATGCTGCAGTCTTGGCTCTGGCTGAAGAGATAGCACCCCAAGGTCAGATTTTTTTTTTTTTTAATTTCATATGAAGACAACAACATAGTAATGATACTGCAGCCACTAAGTTGTACAGCTTCAATGTCTTAATCAGCATCTGTAGCAACATCAGATAAAAATGAAGGATAGCAAAACAAGATCTAGCAAACATTAGCATTTGAGGAGTTCATTTTCACAGCATGCCCAAAGTGTATATGTAGTATTCATAGCCTAAGTCAGCTACAGCCAAGTCATAGGTTGCTAAATTACTGAAGAATATTCAGGAAGTGGGTGTTTCATCTTTCCTTTGTGCCCAGTTGGCAGTCAGTAACTAAATTAAGCTTCATTTCGGTTTGAGAACTGAAAAGAGTTGAGATAATAAGATTGTGTTAAATCAGTTTTTGCCCTTTGACTTTCTAAAATGAATGTCTAAAACAGAATTAAGGGTGAAGTTGTATATAGACATGGAATATTGTCCTTTAAATTTAAATGGCTGAAAAATTGGGGCAGTGAGGGGTTAGGCTATTTTCTTCTCCATGTACAGTGATAGGCCAGACCTTTTTATCTAGAAAAATTTTGCCTACGCTACACTCTTGGAAGCTTGAATTGTACAACTTTTTTTTTTAATAACATGAGAGAATAAAACTGTTCTAGTTGATTAAGACTACTGGTGAAGGTGCTTTTTCTTGCTCTGTAACTTCCCCTCAAGCTCAGGTTTTGCTTTCCCTCACAGTAGTGGTTTCAGATGCAGAGCCCTCATTCTGTCCTTCCTTAGCTCCTTGTTTCAGTTTTACCTCTGCCTTGTTCCAGCTTCCTAATGCAGTCTTGCATCAGTTCTCAATTCTTTGCCTGTTAGCCCTTCCTCTGCTTTTTTTTTTTTTGCTTTCCTCCCCCCCAGTTTTGTTATGAAATTCTGATTTTTGATGGAGTGTTGGTGACATTCTGGTGTATTCTAATATTGTTACGTTCCCCATGTTTGTGTCATAGTTATTCCTGAAGTGGACACTTAATGGCAGAGAAAAGGAGAATATTTTAATTTTAAGCTGTGTTTTATTGGCTCACTAATGACTTGTAAGCAAAGAAGCAAGCCTAGTTTTCTTTCTTTCATATTTCAACCTGGTTTAGCAATAATTAAATTTTCTGGTGTAAATATGTCTTGAAAAGATCTGTTTAACTCAGTATGTTTTCTTAAGAGGCCTTAATTTGGGGTTTATTTAACTTAGGACAAAAATCAGACCTTATTAAGTGTATCTTTTTTATGTGTACTTACAATTCTCTTACTTTGTAATATGTCAGCTAATTTATATTGTTTACTGTCAGAAGTGTGATGTTAATCCATCTTTTTGTCTGATGCAAAAAAAAATTAACAACAATGTTTGAACTTGAGGATGCCAATTTAAGCATGAAACATCAAAATAAGTCTTATTTTTAATTAATACAAAAGCCAGTGAGTTTTATTTGAAATTGTTTCCATGTGTATGGCTGAGTTTTCTATTAAATTTCAGGCTACCAATTATTTTTAGACTACATAAATTAATGAGAACAGATGGAATGTGTGATTAGAAATTTTGGCATATTGAGCAGTCAGGCTGAACTGAAAAATATTTGAATGTATAATATGTGGAACAAAATGATATCAAAGAGGTATTTGCAAAACCAGAGGTGCCGAAGGATTCTATGAGGAAAGGCAGAGAGAACATCTGAGCTCAGCCTCCTCTGCACACTGCACAGAACATGAGTAAGTGGCCTCTTGTCCCGCAGGTGGCTGTATCCAGTCGTGTGTCTGGTAATTGTATCTGTAGATGTGAGTTCACTCCTTTAAGGGAGTGAAACAAATAATTTCAACAAAAACTGTCCAAATGAGAGGAGGGAGGAGAGAAATATTTTCAAAATACTGTGTAATATATATATTCATGTAATGATGTTCATATACAATGTTTGGAATTAAAATATTTACCTAGAGACATGAATTGCATTTTTAAATAGTATTGAGAAGAATTTGTGTTTGTAGAAAAGGAGAAGAGTTAAAGGTTCATGCTGAGTTTGCTGTCCTGCTATTTTCATACCTATTCTAGGTGACTGACAGCATTTTGTTATCAGGGTTGTTAGTTATGGTTTTGTTTGCAGTTCTTCTAAAAGTATGCTTTCCTTATCTATATTCCTTGAGCTGGTTGTTTTAAGTAGAACAAAATTTGTACCCAGGCTATCAGCCTTTCTTTCCTGTTTTCTTAGAGTGAGTATATATGTACCGATTTTTCCTTAGAGCAAGGAAGGAAGATAAACTTTGTGTTTCAACATGAATGGCAATGAGGGTGCAAGTTTTCCAGCAATGCATAAATGCATTGTTAGCCTTCCACAACTTTCCAGAAAAATCATGTATCAGCAGTGTTTTCAAAAATTGCAATAATACTTTGCCTTATTTGGCTGATAAATTAAGCTGATATTTTCTTCTGGAAGTGTCAACTTTATGGAGACAAAGGAATGCAAATGTCATGTGTTACCTAATAATAATATATGAGCACTCATTTTCACTTCAGATAAGTATTCATTTAGGCTTTTATTTCTTGTAGTTTAAGTATTGGGCTTTTTTTTATCACATTAGAAGGGTGACGAGAGGGCTCAGTTACTGCAATTACTAAGTTCATTATTTTGATACCTCACTTAAATGGGATGCCATGTGTTTCCTTCCACCCACCCTCCCAAGAGTGGAGGAAGGTAGATCTTATAGTGGAAATAAGTTTAGAAAAAATCGCCCGATGTAGTGCAACTGTTACCTCATTTTGGCAGTTGGCAGTTTTCTTGGGTAGATTTTAACTTGAGAGGAATTGGAAGAAAACCAGAACCTTCCCACATGCCATGTGACTCCCAGAAATAACAATTCTGTATTGAGCTTGTTAGGAAGAGCTATGAGCATCTGAGAGTGGCTCAAAGTGAAATGTGTTTGTTCTTCCATGAGGAAAAAATGAAGCCTCTGGCTAGTTACAAACTTTTAAGCATTTTTTCCTGAAATGGTTCAAGTAAATTAAGATGAAAACTCAAGAGATGTCTTCTAGCTCTGCTAAATTAGAGAGATTTTTGTTTCCCAGAAATAAGAAGGGTCTGTATGATGCTATCATGGGATAGACTTCCCCCATTCGAAAGAGGAATATTCAAAACATTTTCTTAGTTTTGGAGTAATCACAGTTAGGATGGCCTATCCTATGATGTGACCACTGGCAGATGAAGGATAACATTCCCAGTTATTAGCAGGAACCCCCAGATGGTGAAGCCTGTTTGTCAAATGGTGTGCTCTCCCTGTGTGCCGTCTGCAGTGAAGGTGTGCACTGCAGCACACCGTGGTACAGAAGAGCCATAGTATCCTTGTTCAGGAGGGTATAGGGTTGATTGCCACTGCTTTGAGAAGCTGCTTTTAGCGGCAATTCTCAGTATGAAATACAGTGATTTTCAGAACGCATTTTTAATTACTCTTTGCTCTTATTTCTCTTTAGAGAAAATGAAAGGTAAATACAACTAAGGGACATTCTTGTATCTAATTAAAAAGTAGCTTCGAGAAGATGTTCTGTGGTTTACCTGGCAGTTAAAAGTTTATATTACACTTAGTTTTAAATTATTTTTCTTGAATTTAAATGTTGTTACTGTGGAAAAGTTTATTCTGTGTGAAATCTAGTGGAGTGAGCCCTATTACAAGTAGCCACTATAACAAAAACCTGTTTATTAGAAAGAAAATATTTGCTTTTTAAACAAAATGCAAAATTGTCAAACTTCTCAGAATAAAAATGTTATGTATCAAGCACTCATTTTGCACTAAAATAAGGAAAAAATTTATGTTCAGCACAGCTTGTAACTTATTCTCTGTAAGCTGGTGAACGGATCACTAGTTTCTTTTGATCTTTTTAGAAAAAAATCTTTGATCGTGTTGCTTTGAAAGGGAAAAAGCAGCACGATCAAAAGTGTTGATCGTGAAATACAATTGAAAAGTTGAGGATACAGTATTAAGAAATTGTATCTTTGCTGACATTCATATTGCATGTGGAGCTGGCATGCCATGTGAATTGTTTGACTTTGTTCAGAGAATTGCAAAGATTTGTGTATTTTATCCGTAAAAAAGAAGGAAAGAAACACTATGCATTTAATTTTGTCATATTTCTATCCTGGAAAGTGGTTTCTGCTTTCCTGCTTTTAAACAAATATAAAAACAAATTAAATATACTTGTAGTCATGTATTTATCTCATTCTTTGTAAATGGAAGAGTGAAAGAGATCTTTTGATCGTTCTGCTTTTCCAAGGTTTAGTTGTTTTGGCCTTTGTTGTAAAATAATACTTGGGAATGCCACAAGGTAGTGTGGACTGGGAAGCAAAGTGCCTGTTGCTTGCTAGTAAACACATTTCATAAATAGCCAGAGGCAAATGTTGAATTTTAAGAATTTTTTTCCCTTGGTAATTTATTTCTGTTATATCCAAACATAAATACTATTTAAGAATATATTCAGACTAATAATAAATAAACTCACTTCATGTGAAATAAACTCAATATAAATTAGAATTTAAATTAAAAATGCATCACAAATAGGGAAAAAAGTAAGATCTGTGCACTTTGTTGCTGCCTCACTAAGAAAAATAGCCAATAATTAGAATGTTGGTGTGTGAATTATTTCCCCTCTAAAAAATCTAAGATATTCAGTTGTGTTTATACAACACATTACAGATGAATGACTGAGTATTTTTAATATTTTGTCTTCAGTATTACAGTTTTTGTACCTCACTCTTTGTTTGGTCTTAAACCAGCAGATGGCATTTGTTACTCTATTTAAGTGCAGACTAACATAAATTTTGTAAACACAGCGTAATTAACTTCAGTATGTAGAGGAATCTTGTTTTCTGAGCTGTGCTTCTGATGCCTTTGCATTCGTTCCTGTAGTTGAGTTTCCACTTAGCAAAAGGCGTATTAGGGGCTTATAGCAAACTCCAAAATGCCCTCTTGCACATTGTGCAGCCTCTTGTCCTGTGTCTCTACTTTTCAGGGCTTAGTGGCAGCGTTGCTCTCTAGCTGCTGTGGGGGACAGTGGGTGCTTCACTCGTTCTGCTGTTTTATAGGGTATCTGAAGCTGAGCAGGTTGGCAGGAGTGGCGGGACCAGCACTCTGGGGCAGCCTGTAGTCTGGTGAGGCACTGGAGTACAGGGGCTGTGTAGTGGTGAGCACATCTCTGCAGCACATGGCCAAATGTTTTGTACTTCAGACCGTGCTTTATGAAAGCTGCTACTGTATTCTAATTTGCACTCTGTACTCCTTCAGTCTGTGAAAAAGCACTATCCCTTCCAGTAGAATTACTTTGGGTTTGCGTTCTTTCTTATTTGGATATTTTTCTAATTGGACCTATGTGTCATATAATCAAAGAACATTCCAGTTTTGGAGGAAAACAAAGGTATGAATTAAAAATATTTAACTCAAGGTGGAGTCATTTGTTTTTGTTCATTTTTTTTCCTTTAGGAAGTGTGCTGGTGGTTTAAAATGCAGATTGGCTTCCTGAAAGTGCTGCTAAAATGTCTCTGTTTACTCTAGTATTTAGCATTCTGGTCTTTTACTGTACAGTATGGATCTGATAGTGGAGTGTAGCTGCTAATACAGTGAATAATTTTTGCCTACAAGACTTCAGTTTAAGTGAACATTTTACTTCTGAGCCTTCTCTTACTTCCTTCCGTTATCCTGTGTCAAAAATTATCTGTGAATGTGACTCCAGATCACTCAGGGTTGATAATAATTTGTTATGTGAGGCACTCTGACTCAGGACACATAATACATAATGTGTACTAGGAAGGGGTTTTCAAACCCAAGTGTGCCTCGTGTGGGGCAGTTCCTTACAAGTTTCTTTAGCTATGTGGCTGAACCAAGGAAGGATAGACCAAAACTGTGGATTTTTGTAAAAGTAGAGCCCTCAACCCAAAGCTTCCTGTAGCCAGGATTCTCTCCACAGCAGCTTCTCACCTGCAGTAGCCTTTACAGCTCCCATGAGAGCCAGATCTTCAGCATCCCTGTTCTGATGGGAGAATGGCCAGAATAGAAGCAGGGATGGGAGGGAGCTTTTCCTTGAACCCAGTCAGATACTGAGCAAAATGTCTACCCGTTTCTTCTAATTCAGGAACTTCATCTTACTCATTTTGGATCAATAACGCGTTAGTGCTCATTTTTAATCAACAGTAGTAATTAGTTTGATGTACATTAAGTGGACCAAAACCTTTATTTGCTGTTAGGTTTTTCAGAGTGGCAGAGCTGCTGAGTTCATGCTAAATTGCTTAAAATTTAACCTTGGATTTTAATGTAAAAAGTCCACACACTTAAATGTTTTTTCTAGACCTCATTGGTTCAAAAGCAGAAACACCTTACTCCTGGCAGACCACTATTTTGTGTAAATATAACAAAAACCACTTTCATAGGTATTTTCTCTTTTACTGAAAAGTAACAGGGTTTGTACGAAACTTCTGATTGGCTGTCAAACTATTGTAAATTGTGCTAGAAAGTAACTACAGAGGGTTGCTTGAGCACTGTGTGTTTTGGAAGGGCACGGACCAAGCAGATTTCACAAGTACTTTTAGATCTCTTGAACTTATGTGAAAGCAGCTGTTTCAAAGATGGTTCCTGGCTAACCTTTGTTTGTTTTATTATGGAGCAATTGTGTAATTTTTATTCACATTCTGCCAACATAGATCTTGTAGTCTGAACTGTCATGTTGGCAAGCACCAGTGAGCACAGCACCTTGAAGGAAGGTGTGAGAAAAGCATGGAGCAAGGTGATGTGTTAGGAGAGAAATCCAGTTGTCTTTGGCAAATTGAACAGTGTTGTGGAAGATTTGACCTTTGTACTGAGAGAGCTCTCTTTCCCCTTCGTGTCTGCCCTAGATTTGGGGCTATGACTACAAGGTATTTGATTTCCGAAAGGCCAGATAATGTGTTGATAGAAATGAAGAAACTTGATCTGCTGCCATGGTATGTGTCCACAGCAAATCACATCATCTTAGATGATGAATTTGTCAAATTTTGACAAGAAAACTGATGGGAAGAGTAAGAACTTTTAGCCTACATATGAAAAATCAGATGCTGAATTTGACGTTTTTCTTTCGTTTTGTTTCTCCAAGTTCTTACTTATTTTTTTATTTATTTCATGGTTAACAAGTCAATGATGCTGTTTGACCATGCAAGCTTAAATTAATGCTTCCTGATAAGACCTGAAGGTATTAAATGTATGCTGCAGTTAAACTGGTGTACAGTAGATGCCAGTAGAGACCTACTGAGTCAAAATAGAAATATGACCAGTGTTTCCATAGCAACAACTTCCTCCTGGCAGTCCTATTTATAGCAGTGCTGCAGTCCCAGCCTCAGTGCAGCTCTCAGAGGGACTCTCTAGGAAGGGTTAACCTTGTTACAAAAAATGTAGGCATAAAGGTACACTGAGACTGTATAGGTCTGCTTTCTTGTGTTTGATTAAATGAAGTTGCTGATAGTGTTTATTTTCTTTATGCACATTTTGAAAAATCTTTGTTTCAAAATGGAGAGCCATTAAATCTGTAAGCTGTGAGCAAATACTGCTCCTCCTTCCATGTGTTTAAGAAGAAATGCAACCTAGTGGAATAGTGCTGGTTGTATAGTGAAAATCAAAACACATCTGCTTTTTCAAGAGCCTTTTTCTGTCTCTCTTCCTACCCATAATTCCTTCGGAAATATGCATGCCTGGCAAGACTCAAAATGGATTGTGTTCAATTACATAATTTTGGATGAAAATGTAGGGGGGGGGGTTAAGTTACAAAAGGGCTATCTGTATGCTTTGTTTTACACCTTTTTCTCTCAAGGTTTATATGAATAGAAAAATATCACATATGTTGCCTAGCGCTTATAGCACAGACAGTCTAGGTTTTTTATATATATATAGTGTAACAAATTTGAGAGTCATTAAATGCTTATAAACTTTTGTATTTTCTAATTCAAAGTGAGGCACTTAAATTGCTTTATTTTTCTGAAATGTGTTAGCTGCGTCTTTCAACTTACGAATACCTTATTGGTCAATAAGAGACCTGCAAAATTTGACAAGATCCCCAAGCTCTTAAAAATGGAGGATCCCTCACTAACACTTTGTATCAAGTAATTGCTCATTCCTTTTGTAATGAATAATAAATGCTGAAGTTGGATTTTCATCTTTCATTCTTGAAATAACTGATGCATAAAGAAGAAAATGTGTTTCATCAAGTCATCAATTTTTAAAGCAAATAAATAAACTTCCTTTAACCTCTAGGAAAAAAAAGTTCTTTATTAGTCATTTATGAGGTTTGTTTAAGTTATTTTTTCCATTGATTACAAAAAAAAAAAAGGCAGAAGAATGTTGCAGTATGTCTCTTAAATGCAGATAGAGGCCTCCTGTGNGAAAATAATATTTTTATTTAGAGAAATATAACATGAAACCAGAAAAATACTCAGTTTCAAGATTTGGAGTTAACACGTAAATTTTAGTTAGCTGTAGGTGATCTGAAGTTTGTTTTGTATCATAAACCCGTTTTTCTAGGTCCTGACAAGAAATACAGTTAATTGTCTTAAAAACTCTTGTTCTTGATTGCAAGATTCTCAGGGTTAACTTTCATTAAACACTAGAGAATAGTGTTATTTGTACAGTCCTGCTTTGCCTGAATATAGAAAAATGCACACATTATCCTTTAAAAATATTTAAAACTATTTCCAAGTAAAGTTACAACACATGGTAACATGCTGTTACTCAACCATCTGGGTCCTTTGAGGAGAGGAGTGTTCTCTCTTTCTTAATCCTTCATTTTTAAGGCTTGACTGGTAGGGTAGAGATTCTTCTTAGAAATTGAGAAATATTGTTTTAGCAGAGATCATTAAAAATAAATTGTCCATGTTTCAGCAGCAAGCTGGAAGGTCTGTGGCTGGGTTATGGTGCTGTGTGTTGTAACATGCCACAGGGCATCAGCCCCTGGGAAATCTGCCCAAGGTTATGGGTTGGCCATCAGGATAAGTATAAAGGCTTTGTTGCCTTTATCAGCTATGGGGACCACTATGTTAGCCCTTGTCCTTGGCTATCGTCATGATGTTGCTTTTTATAAAATTGTGGGGGAGTTTTTACTGAAATGCTATGTATCAAAATACCAGAATTTGCACATGCAGTGTTCAAATTCAAAGTTGAATGTCTTACCGCTCTGAGTTTTTTAATGTGTTTTAAAATTTTGCCAAGATTGGGCGGCCGGAAGATAGCAAAAGTAAAATTTCTGTCTAAAGGGAATTAACATTTCTGTGTTTACTTTAGCTATAAGAAATTGGAACTTTGTTATCTCTTACAGAACAGAAATTTCAGATTCTGTTTTGCATTCTGTTCTTCCTCTATGGCATATAAATTACTGCGTAATAATTAATTGGAAGATCAGTGTATCAATAAGATGAAAGATTAAATAGAAGGAAATAGGAAGTTCTGCCTTTAAAAATCATGGACTTCATCTGACGACACGGAAAGCCATGTGGGATATGGGTTTGTGTGGTAGTTTTTTGTATTTTCATTGGGCAATGCCAATCAATGCCAATAATTTCATATGTTAGGAAAGTGTATTACTATCTGTGAAAATGTGACCAGCACTTTCTTTTCCTGTTTTATGTGTGCAGGACTTCTGTAACTGTGTACGCTGGCAGTAGTTCATAAAATTCTGGCAAATTCAGGCTTTCTCTTAGGATTTCTTCCAACAATTCCTTTTTGGTTTTCACTTAAACCACTTGCTTCTATGATGTCAGAGGATGCATATTTATGATTCTTAATTTTGGCTCCTACCTCAAATGTCCAGGTTAGACATTTGGGTGCATTAAGAGCTCTGAAGTTTGGTGGGCAGAGTGGCTCTGTGTCAGTTTCCACATCTCTCCATGGACTCAAGACTCTAACTTATGTAATGTGAATTTTGTAAATTACTGTCTTTCAGATCAGGGAAACAAAATGGTTTAGTTGAAGATCTGTGTAAAAGATAAGACGACAGTAGTGTAAAGGCTCAGAACCATCTGAGAGGAGAGAGACAAGATAAGCACGCCATCTTACCAGGTAGCTTTGTTTACTGGAGAAAACAGACAAGACTAGAGAGGATATGAGTCTCTTGGAAAGATTCCCTCAGTGCCCAAAGACTTGCAGTGAGCTACAAGGGGAGCACATCTGTACAATTCCAGAGAGGCTCTTCAGTTCCAGGAAGTTCACCATGCAGGGAATAAGCGTTTTGATGTTGTCCTAAATATTTTTTTATATTGTTGTGTGGGAGGTGCATGGCCTTACTCTGTTTTAGAGTGTTTGGTTATATATGGCGTGTAATATATCCCCTCTGCTTATTTGTGACCCCTGGTAAGGCAAGCAGGTCCTCATGATCTTCACTACCTCTTGTTTCTGGCAGCAGAGCCTTGAACCGGTGGGATGTTGTGGATGTCATAATTGGTCTTGGAACAGAGCAGGTGAAAGGCTGGAAGGCATGAGGTGGCATCCAGGGAAGGCTGCAGCACCAGATCCTGATGGAAGAGCCCCCAGTCATCACCAACATAGCTGGTGCTCACCCGAATTGGCAGATGGCTGTGCAGAATGTAAACATTTAGACAGCTGATTCCAGATTTTGAACAGGGGCTGGAGAAAGAAGTTACATTTCCGGAGTATCTGGAGCCTGAAAGCACAGGGCATTCCTGGGTCTAGAGAGTAGAGTCTAGAAATACAGTGGGTTGTGCTGGCTGAGGCCAATCACAAGTGTAGCAGTGCCCATGAGGAAGAATGTAGCCAAATTTGTAAAGTCTGTCTGTTGGCATTTTTATTTGTTTTATCATTGTCATGGGCAGTTTGTCAGCCTGAGGGTTTTTTTCTGAGGCACAGGGCTGTTACGAAATGGTTATATAATGTCCAAGGGTGGGTATCTGCTGACATTTGAAAACTATGCAGTGAGAAGTATGGTGGTGAAAAATGAGAGGTATGTCTTTAACACGTGTTGACTGTAAGACAGGAGACAGATTGTGGAAAAGATATTTCAATCTTTCTTAAGAATAGCCTAAATTTTTAAGAAGCCACATTGTAGATGTGCAGAAATGTATGTGTTTCCATTTTCACAAAAATGAATATTGTAAGCATGCAAAATTACATAATTTGCAAATTAATATAATGGTAAATGCAGCTTTCAATTAATTTCCTTATATTTTGCGCCACTGAAAATTACACTATCTAGACTTACTCCACAATTGAAAATACTAAGATTTCTTGTGAAAGAATGAAATCTTACTCCGCGAATGAACCAAATGCATTTAATTTTTTGCTGATAAGTAGAACCCAGTTTGAAAAAGTACAATGCCGTTGTGTTTAAATGTGCAATAGAATTCAACTTCTTCACTAATTTTTTTCCACAAAGGAGGAAAACGATACTTTTTTTTCCTCCAGTAATAGAATAAGTTTATTCAGTAGTGTTTGCCAATGAGTTCCTTGCTTAGGAAGTTGATTAGTTGAAAGCATGAGATTACTAATGATTAGGTTCCAGCTGGTTATGTTTGCTATGATGATGTAGTACTCCATCTTAATAACAGGGGTGGAACTGCAGAATAGTTACTTTTGGTTTTTTTCACACACGGTTGTGGTGAATCAAAAAAACATCTATCTACTTTCTGATCTTTACTTCTGAACAGGTTGTTTGTAGTACTGTAACACAAAATGTATATTTAAATATGAACTGTAATGCATTAAAAAGCTATGAGAACACTTGCTAGAGAAATTGTTGCCTGTTTGTTTTTAAAAAAAAAAAACAACTTTTCAATTTACATGAAAAGAGACTTTTCACTGTATAAACCAGTACATCATAGAGCTTTCCTTAACAGGAAGTAGAAGAGAGTCGTGGTTAGCAAACACTGCAGGCAGGAAGCCCGACACATGCATAGCTCTTAGTGGCGCTAGGTTGTCCAGCTGCCTTCAGATGTTTTCTCTTTTGCTTTTGTGAGAGTCGCTGGTGTGTGTCGATGGCAGGGCACAAGGAGGTCCCCTGTAACCAGGGCACGGGGACAGCCACAGCGCTGCAGAGACTGGAAGGGTTCGCTAATCGCCTCTTCCATAGGCACTCCAAGAATGGTGCGCATGAGCAGAGAGCGGCTCTGGAAGATGAGAGCCAACGGTGCTCTGAGTTCATTGTCCAGTGGGACGAATCAAGTAAGTGTGAGGAGGGGTTTGTTTGTTTTATAGGTATTTGCTCTGCAGTTTGCCTCGTGAATGAAGTGTGAACACTGATGTGTGATACGTTCTAGGGCAATTTTTTAATTCGTTACCTAAAGGTACTAATGGGAAGAAGAGCATATTGCATCAGGCAGGGGGGGATGGGGCTGGTTCATGGACTGGTGGCTGGAAGGAGAATTTATCCCTCTTTCCTTCTTTTCTTTCAGAGCACAGTTGACTTGTTTTGGCAAGCCCCCACTCCAGTTCTTACTTCTAAATTACTTCTTTCATTTTCACATTAAATCAGCGAGTTCAGCAGAAATAGAAGATTCTAACTAAAGACTAGAATGTTTAAACTTTGAAATAGGCAGACATTGCTGCACAGATTAAACTCCTAATTATAGGGATTTTCATCATTCGTAGTTTTATTTTAAGGGATATATACATCAGAAACATTCTTTACAGTGGTAAACAATATAAAATTGAGTTTGACTTTAACTACTACATATTAACTTAGTGTGGGAATGCTGATTAGCTTATAACTTGATTAGTGAAAAGTTTACAGTATTATTTGTATGGACTAAAAGATTTTGTGATTGTATTTTGAGTAATAAGAGAGATTTCAAAAAAATCACAATCTAAATAAATTGACACTTGATTTTCTTTTTGATTTTAAAGCTGTGTAGTATTTTGCAAAGCAATTCTTGTCTCTGGTTAAATACTCATTTTAAAATGTTACAATATGGTAATTTATGATAATTTTGTTCCAAATTTCAGATTCATTGATGGATTTGAGATAGCATAATTATTTCAGTTGAAGATAGGCCATGCTGGAAATGCTTAGCATCACAGTGTTACCATGAAGAAAATCAGTATTTATACATCTTACTTGAAATTTAAAATATTATATGAGTAGGGAGTGAATCTATTCTCAGAGGATAAGCAGTAAACAGGGAAACAAAAAGGTGTTAATGCAGTGATCTTAAATAGATTAAATCTAGGTCTCCCAAATGAGATGAGAAAGAATTGACTCGTTTTGTTGGAAAGATAAATGATGAAAGTGCATAAATTCAGAGCTTTCACTTCTCCAAAATATTTTCAGCTTGGTAAAAATAGGCCCATACTTGTGTTTATGTAGAAGGTCTTTTTTATGTAAAATAGCTATTTGAAAAAATAACACTGAAGCATTTTTGTTTATATAACATGAAGAAAGTAGTGGTAATGACCTACTGACACTCACAAACTGTGACCTGTTTGTGTACAAGTCTCTACTTTTTCCCTCTCTGTGTAAGGCAGGCTTCCTAGTGTGACATGTTTGATGAGGAAATGGACTGTCGTGTTTCTTGATAAACATGGTGAAAATGGCTGTTCTGTGAATGCTATTTTAAGTCATAATTTAGCAGAGCAGTTGCATGCAGTTTTTTGAGCCGAAGTTGCTGAGCTGGGAGCTGTATGATGGGTGACTATGTAGCTTTGGTTTTGGGGTAAAATTCTGAATCTTTATCCTGAAACTCTACTTTCAACCTCTAGATTATTTTTAAAAAATAATAATTTAAATTACTATAGGTACCCATGAACTGAGTGCATGTTTGAAGGTTCTCATTTTACTACGACTGTAGCCAGAGTGATAGAGAACGTAAGGAGTACAGTGGAAGAAGTAATTTTGGTCTACTCCTGGCTCCTAGTTAGATCTTCAGAAAAATACATCACCTCTGAAAATAGGTTGTAAAGCATGAAAGAGAAACAAGGTTTTTGGGGTTTTTTAGTCATTTCATTTTGGTTGGTTTGTTTGTTTGGGGGTCATTTTGTTTTGTTGCGGGGGTTTTTTATATCCAAGAGTGCAGTGTCATAGCATTGCCTAGAGTCACTGAATTCAGCTTGTAGATTAATTTCACGGAAAGTTTAATGAATAAGCGGTGGTTTAGAAACATGCTGGTGTTTGTCTCGGAAGGATATTTGAATATTCTCATATTCTGCCAGTATCACTGCAATTTAAAAACCATAGTGTAAAGTTTTAGGTGAACCTCCTTAGCAGACAGCATGAAATACTCTTGAAGTTCAAGGCAAAAGCACTCTAATTCCTGAAAAAAAAATTGGAAAGTGACTTCTCAGAATTTTTGTTGTTTTAGGCTTCAGGTAGAATCCATTTGAAAAAGAAGTTAATGTATTTACATCTTCTGCTGTAATGAAATACAATAACAGGTCTGTTTCTGTTCTTTTACAAACAGTTTTTTCTGAAGCTCTGGGTTTGCTGAAGGGGAAGGAGCTGCTGCCTGTTTGGGTGGACTTTGTGTTGTCAGTCGCTGTCGTCGGTGCTGTGGGTTTGAGTAAATTGCCGTGTGGTCTATGGCCTTACGGGATTTTCAGTGGTGGAGTTTGAAACTTAACATGTTTGCTTTGTTATTTTGATACGTAAAGCATACAGTTTCTCTGACTTGCCTTGGATACGTGATCGATGCATGAAATTAATGTGTTTTGTAATATGCTCAGAGTCCAGTAGGGCAGAGGTGACTCAGGGCACCACAGGCCTCAAAATCTGTTTTTAAAAGCTGACTGAGCACACATGTGGTGGTACAGCCTGGACTGGTAACCAGGTCAGTTGTGCTGCACAGCCCAAGGGTGAAAGGGACATGATGGGAGCCATCAGAACGATGCATTTCATTCTCTGTTTAGAGGTCTTGACTGTGACCACTTGCAACTATGTGAAACCTACATTTTGATTTTTGCTTTGTTTTTTTAGTTGCCTGTTGCTCTTTGAAAAATTGAAATGGGAAAGGAGAATGAGGCTGCTTGGTTTTGAATGTAGACACAGCAAGTCTTGCTTGTGTGCGTCTTACATTCTTGAACCAATAAAAGTGTTTTCCAAATCTGCATAAGAATATCTACAATTTGGATAACTGAAATGGTCAGGAGAGTCACCACTAGTGCATCTGCCATCTTCATAGTCCCTAAATTGAAAGTGGATGGGTGATGAACAGGCAAAGGAATATCATTTGGTCTCTAATTCAAAATAATACCAATATACTTCCAAATACAGTAGAATGATTTATAGAGATTTAGCTGAATAGTTAGTTGTATATGTGTGTGTAGAGAGAGAAAAATGAATACGAAATACGAAATAATATACAGAGCATACTGTATGAATTGCTTAAAGCTTTAGAATAACTACTAGTTTGGTACAAGTCAACAGATAATTCTGGTCTAAGGTTGCCATGGAAACAACCAGTGCTTGATATAATTGAGAACATCTTAAACCCTCCTGGTGTTTGCATGCTTTTTTCCCCTGCCATTTTGAGTTGCTTTAGACATGAATAGGTAGCATTGGTCAGAACAGTAGTAGTTAATGAGCAAAACCAAATACCCGTGTCCTGAATATTGATTTTGGTATTCTACTGGTATCTTGTGCTTTGTAGTTTTTGCATCACAAGGAGCTCGTAAGGAAGAGCAGCTCTCTGGATTCTGTGTGCTCTCTTTCTGGTTAGTGTGTAAGTGTGTTTAGAGATTGAAGCACTGATTTGGTAGAGATTAACATACTTCATCAACTGCTGGATTAATATTTGGAGCAATATGTTTCTGAAAACTAGCTCTTCAGCATGAATGGTAAGTCTTTTCTATTCCCTTTTGACACATTTTTTTGTTCCGTCTTCACAATCAGGGAAAATCTACCAGGTTTCCCTTTCTTGTCTGCAGAGCTGCATCGACTGCTGATTTCTTTGTTTTTGTAATCGACTCACTGTGGGTTCTATGTAAAATTATTAGTCTTAAAATTTTGCAGGTTTTTATTAAACAGTTTGCTTTGCATGACTGGTATTTAGTGCTTTAAATTTTATTTTAAAGCTTTCTTTTAGAAATACCATGTTTCGATAATTTTTTAATTGAATATATACATGTCTGTTCACTTAATTTTCTGTGCCACTCATAATAAATTATTTTCTGTGAATTGATACAAATCAGAAAGGCCTTTTGAAATTATTGTAATTATTATGTAAAATTTCTAAACAGGCTTTTGTTGTTTTTTATCTGAACCAGCTTATTCTGCTATGATTTTTAGTCTTCTAAATGCTGGGATGGCAGAATAGTTGAGGTCATTCATGGAAGTAAGGGAGGCAAGTCTCTTTTGAAATGAGATACTATAATAGATCTAGTAAAGTTATCAGGCAGGTATTTACTTTCCAAAACCACTGGGACTACTTATTATAAGGTATTTTGAATATAATGGAGTTATGAAGTGCTATATTCTTACTTGTAATGTTATTGAAAGTTGTTTTTTAAATATATAGACTCTGTAAATTTTTTTCCTTGGAAAAAGATACCCTTTGAAAATTGTTTGCAAAAAGCCCAAATATGCTAGTTTCCGAAATGATGCCTTTTTGTTTCAAACAGATAGTCTGGAGCTTTGGAAAATTACTTGAGACAGAGATTTCTTGAAAAGAAAGAACAGTTAATCATGTATGTGGGGTTTGTGTGCATGTGTGTCTGTGTGGTTTTGCTTAATCCTACAAATTTAAAGGACCATTTTTACCAAGATTGCACTTGTGTACATGGCATGAGATAAAGACTGGGAGGAGTTATCCTACTGCCTTATCTAATATCAGCTTGTCTATACTTATCTCATACAAATGTGTTGAGGTCATCTTCCCCAGAATGGCAGATGTGGCTGTCATTTCCTTGGTGTACAAAGTACAAATGTCAAAACTGATGCAGTTATTAAGACAGTGTTTCGGTGCTTTGTACATACATGATGGAGATTTGTGGTATAGCATCATTCATGGCTCTTCAAGTAAACCTAAATGCAGGCTGTCCCTGAAAGTGGTGTCCCAGCCCTCAGTGGGTGCTCCCCACATCCCTGCAGGGGTGCTGGCAGGTAGGAGCACGGCAGGGACCTGGTGGGGACTTGGTGTGGCCACACAAGCCCACGGGAGGCCTGCGCTTGCCCTGCAGGGGCACGATGGCATCCCGACATCCCCGCTGCCATCTGCCCCTGCTCAGCCTCTGGGGGAAGTGAGGGGGAAGCGACAGCCTCCCTGCACTTCCTCCATGTCACGCGGCCGCCTCGTCTGCTCATGGAGAGGTCTCTCCTGGGGTCAGAAAGTCTCTGCTTTTCACCAGCTGTTACCAGGCTGGGTTTTCCATCTCGTTTTCCTCTGTTTCTCTTGCCGTTAGGTTGTAGCCTCCACAGGAATTGAGATTTGTAGAAATCAGCTCTGTGAATGTTGAATTTTGGGTGATTTTGGTTTGGATATTCTCTTATGATTGAGCCATAAAGGAATAAATTTCACACAAGCTAGGTGGGAAAGATGTTGGAATTGTTTGTAACCTCAACAGCTGTGTTGGTTTTTTGTTTGTTTGGTGTTGTGGGTTTTTTGGGGTGTGGTGGTTGTTTTTAGGCTTGGGGTTTTTTCTTTCCCCTGGGGCTTTATTCTGTAATTTGCATCTGTAGATTTCATTCATCTTGACATGCAGTCTCCCAGTTCCATTAAAAAATAGAAATAAATAGCTGCAACTTCTAACAGGTGTTGATTCCCAATCAAAAATATCTATGAGTCTAATTTTGACGAGGGAAAGGTGACTATCTCCTGCTCCATCAAGATTAGGTCTTTGCTGTAAACCTTTCCCTATTTAAACCACTTATGCTTTTCGATGCACTTTTGTGGCTGTCTTCACTGCAGCAATGTTACATTACACCCTGTCAGCGGATAAAATCAGATGCTTTCCTTGTGAAAGATGGCCAAGATGCAAGTGAAACCTTGATGAAAAAGTGATGTATTTTCTTCAATTCTAAGTACAAGTGGCTACTTTTTTTTCCCCTTTTATTTCTTTTTTTTTTTCCCCTCCCCAAAAAAGCTCTGGTTATATGGTTAGATATTTTTTCTAGAAAGACTCAAAGGAAAAGCTGTATTTCTATTTCTTTGGTCTTGGATTTTTGTTTTGAACAGCTTGAACAGATAGAACTGTAAGGTCAAGTAACTTTAATAGCCCCAGCTCCCAGGGGTGAAAAGTATAGTCTGCCACATCTTCTGTTTTACTAAGAATAGGCTTAATATTCTGAAGTGTCACTAATTACATGATTGGGCTACTACTTTCCAATACTGCAAATAGAGGTAATTGCTGATACAGACATTTGTACTCAAAAGACAGTTACCAGAAGTGTGTGGAGGCAGATGGAGCAGTACATGGAGAGGGCGTGAGCCACACTGATGGACTCTGCTGAAATATTGTCCAGTTTTGTGCATGCTAGAGCATAGGCAGGTGTAAGGAGTGAAGGGTAAAGGGAGATAGTGTAAATGTCTTAGTTATGTGCACTGGGAACATTTTTAAGGGCAAGGGACAACAAGTAGCAACTGATTATTCCTGCTGCTCAAAAGATTGTAGAAAATGGAAGGATGCCATGGAATTTCCCGGTACCAGAACCATGCATCTTCCTATGTGTGTCTCATGAGACTAATGCTTTCTTCTTTTCAAAAATTCCCCACTGTTATCCATTAGCCTCTGACAGCAAACTAGGGCAATTTCTTGGGTGTTAACTTGGGTTTGTGTTTTGTTCTAGTTCTTGTACAGAATATTTGAAAAAGGCAACACAGAAGTTGCTGCATTGACATTATTCTTAAAATACATCCACATAGTGAGCAGTCCCTCACAGCACTTCATCTGGGGTAGAAGCAAAAAATGAGTTTAATAGAATCGAGGTTTCTTCCAAAGGAAAGGGTATTTGGTATGTTGTAATCATGAACTCTGACTGACTCTGGTCCCCATTACATTACTTACGTATATTTTGTTACCAGAAAGATTTGTTTATTGCCCTGATTTTTAGTTTACGTCTCAGATTGTTTATATATTTGTTGCTGGTTACTCTGAGAGTTGCTGTTAGTCCTGCTGTTGCAGGCCAAAGTTCACAGGAGTTTCTCAGCTTTAATGATGGAGGTTCTTACAGGCAGTTTTGTAACTTGGACAATGTTTTTGGTGTTTTTCTTTATTCATTCTTAGCTGCTGACAGAAACCTCAGCCCATTAAGAATTAATGTGTTTTAATTTCTTTAGCTTTTTTTTTTTTTGGCAGGTTTTGCAGTTCAGTTCTGTGCGAGTTTTATGCCTGCTTTTTTGCCAAATAAGTGCTGAATTTACCCAGTTCCTCTCTAAAATCTCATTCTTTATCAGAATGGGTAATAAACACTTACCTACTCTTTGCTTGCCTTAATCCTAGGGCAAACAAAAACTTGTTATTCGCTTGATGTGTTGAATTGTGAAATGTGTTTATTTACATAAGACTTCCTTATTCAGGAAGCCAGTCACTGCTATTTAAGGGTATAAATGAACTTCTCCTGCTTGGCTGGTTACTGCAGGCAGCCCTTTCCTGTAAATATTGAAGGCATGTTCTGCGGGAGATATGTCAGTGCAGCAATGTGTCAGAAGCTCAGATCTTGTGAAGAGATGAAGAGCTATTTTGCTGATTTACCCTGACAGCTGTGAAGATGTCTTGGTAATCCCAAAGTATCTGTATGAGAATTTGTGGAGTTTTATTAATGCAAGGGCTGGGACAAGGTAGCTTATGGGAAGTGGACTTTGACATGAGTGCACGTAGACCAAAATTGGTGCATCTACTATTATTTTTATCCCTTGTATTAAATATTTGAGAAAAAGGAAGAAGCAACAAAATAGTTGCTCTTCACAAGTAACTTGTTAAATGCATCCATGCAGTGAACAGCCCCTGCAGTTGTTTAGTTTGGAGTATAAGGAAGAAGTTAGTTTAGTAAAATTTCTAAAGGTTACTTTTAGAAGGAAGGTTTATTTGTGCATGAGCATGTGTGTTATTATTCCTTGTTTGCAGAGAATTCATTAGTCAATATGCAGGTCAGACCAACTACCTGCAAATTTATGCTTACTGTTGCTAGTAATCTAGCCATAAAGCCTTGTCTCAGGGATAGCTGCCTGGCAGTATGTTATCCTTTGTAGTCACTGAACTTCTACAAAGAGGAAGTGTGGGGCAGTAATATGGAGGGGGAAGTGGGTGCTGACCAGTTAGCCAGAATTTTAATGGTGCAGAGGGGCAGAGAGGGAATCTGCAGCAGGTGCTGTAAACATTTTTCTTGGTAAGTGGTTTTGACTGTAAGAGAAAAATCTGATTAATATGTTAATTTGTATTAAGTCCTAGAATTTGCTAAAAACCTTTGCTCAAAAATGTGATACATTTACAAGATATTTTATAGTAGTGCCCTAGAAAATGTTGTTCTTGGAACTCANCCCCCACATGGTAACCATGGAAATATGTGCACTGCAGGAACAAAAGATATTTGAATTTTCACAATTCTCACACAGTTTTCAGTTTTCTTTGTTGTATTGTTAATATCTGTTACATTTCACACAGGAAGGTGGTCTTTTACACTACAGGTCCTGTGGTAGTTGTAACATTTTAGATTATTTGCTGGATAAAGTTCAGCAACAACTGTAGAGGGTGGTGCTGCACAGCTGCAGCTTAATTCCTAATTGCTTATGAAGTACCTCAGTGTATGATAATTGAGGATATTATATGTTAAGGTTCTTCACACAGATTTTTTTCTGTATGAACAAATTTTTTAGGTAGGGAGTGTTGTGTATTGCATTTGAAAGTAATTGTATTAAACAGATAATTCATTATTTTAAATTTTAAGATTATAGAATTATTCAATGCAATGATTGAAAACCAATAACTTAAAATTAGAATTATTTCTCAGAAGCCTTTTCAGCAGTCCAGCGTGGTGTGTTCATGGTCTTGTCACACTAGCGCAAGCTCGTACCCTTTCAGAAAAGGAGCAGTTCTGTCCCCCATATTTGCCCATTTCCACCCCACTTCTCCCTTCCCTACCTCAGGAGAAGCATTCATGGGAAGAAGAGGGAGCTGCTTCTCTGGTCATTCCCTGCCTTCTGCCTGTTATTTTTTAATCTGGGCTGGTTCCCTGACCTGGCTTGGCAGTCAGACACAAGAAGGCTTTTGCTCTTTCAAGGGAAGGTCATTACAGAGAAGCAGGAGTGACTGTAAGAGGACAGGACTGGGGTGGGGATTTTTTCAGCCCATACTGAACACTGAACTAGCCTAACAAACCAAACTGCTACTTTCTTGGCCTTTTAAGCCTCAAATCACATGGATTGTTGCAAGAGAGGAAGCAGATTTATGAATGTGTCATCTCCTTCAATGAATGCTTCAAGGGCAGGAAAGAGGTATGAGAGAGACTTCTTTCATTAAGCCAAAGCCTAGTTTTAACATATTCCAGAACTAATCGAATGCCAGTTCTAACTGGTCCATTTAGTGAATTGAAACAAAAACCCCAACTCTAATCAATCAGCAAAAGGTTGCAAATAGCACTTTAGTTTGAAAGGAAAACTTGGGTAGTAAAGAGGGGTGCCAGCCTAAGGGACCAATATACCTGAAGGTGGCGTGGAACAGCTCTTGGCCACCAGGAATCTTCAGCAGACTTTGTCACATCCTATACACGGATGGTCAGATGAAGATATTCTGCTTGTCAGCATTGAGGAAGTCTTGCAGATAGTTATTACTTTGGGATTTGAATAATAGATCCTAGGTTGGATCATAAATTTTGGTTGTCTGCTATGGGGCTTTTGGCGTTTATCTTCTGTTGAGAGAGAAGTCACTTCTTAAAGTATGTTCATTTATAAATTTTGATGAACATTGGATCTGGGTTCTCTTGTAGTTTCAGAAAGCAGAGTTTTATCTCATCTGTATATTTTTTTGTGGAAAATGTTTGAACTGGGACATATATGCATGCACACCTCTGCTGAGCAGTGCTAGTACAGGATTTGATTGCATTTGTGGCTGAAAAGCTTTACTGCTTTGCATTATACATTTGACTTTACGGATTTACATTTTACATTTGGGGGGGGGTGTTAAACAAAATTTATGGGATTCATGTCCTAAGTGACTCTGTTACTTGGGTTTGGTTCTGTGTCCCCAGAGTGGTCCCTGTCATGTTACACTTTTTGGCATTAGCAGGGTTTACCACCCACCTCTGAAGCAGTACTTTGGTATTTAAGAAGGGAGAAAGACTGAGCATTGGATTTGGACATTAAATTAATTATATTGTCTGTAATAAAAATAGAAGGAAGTCAGTCTGACTCTGGCAGTTGTGTGCAGTAGAGCATCTACTGCTCAGAATTCAGCAAAGATCAGTGTTATCTCTGATAGCTGAAAACCTGGCTCCTGTTCTGGTGTGTCTTAATCTGTCACATCTCTTGTGCAGGCTGTTGCTGTATAGCCAGCCAAGTAAAGAGGTGAACTGGGTTCTTTGCAGAGCTCTTAACTGTTTTAAATTTGCTTTTATAAAATTCACAAAATACTGTTTAGCTCAAGGCATCAAAATCATGGACAGGATTAAAATAAGATTTTGCCTGTGTTCCAAAATTGAGTTGTAATGGATAAGAGCACTTTGTATTTTACAGTTGCTGCACGTTCTAAATTAACTCAATGTGCTCCTACGAAGATCAGATTGTATTGCCTTCTTCTAGTTTTTAGGCATGACAGCTGTAACTGGTCTTAATTTACCATTTATCCTGTTTATCTCCCTTTTTTTCCACACCTTTCTCCTTTCCACTTCTTCCCTGTCCTTTCTGGTATTCCATATAAAAGTTTATAGTTAGATAATTAGCGCTTCCATTTTAATAGCAAACTTATATTTGGTTAATAATTCTTCCATGATCATGTATCTACTAAGAACTTTCAGGTTTTGTATTTCAGCAAATGGGCTCTTTCAGAACTGCTCCATGTGTTTGGCTCTTTGTTTTTGAGGAGTGTTGGGTTTTGGTTTTTTGGTTTCTTTTGTTTTTCGTAACTGAAGGAAGGTTCTTACCCATTTCAGCTGGTAGGTTAGTTTGCTCTGCATCACCTATTTTTATCATAATTAGTGTTTAAAGAGAAATATAAAGTCAAAACCTTGCTCTCAAAGTCAAAATCTTGATAAGTGAGAAATTTATGCAGTTCATTTATCTAGTTCTAGCAGAAACAAGACAGACTCCTTGCTGGTCAGCTCTTCACAAGAGGGCCGGTGGCTGTGCTCACTGCAGTGTTCAGACAAGATGGACTTGCCCTCGACCAGGCTTATATCACTTGGACTTTTTTCACCCACCATTTTCGTATTGTGAGAAACAAAGTGTTTTGGTTTTGTTGACAGTTTGTTTCAATGATACCATTTTAGTTTGTGCTTTGAAGTGTTTTCCAGCTATTAAAATGTTAACAGCTCACACTGCTTCCTCTGAGTGTATAATAATACTTAACGCTTAGCTGTGTTCATTTTGAAACACTGAAACACTTGCCAGGGCGGAGAAACCTTATTTTGAGCCTTGTTATATTACTCCTGCTAGTCAAAAGAGAAATTTTTAAAATTAAGATGATAGGTTAATGGTATAAGAATGGGGCTTAGAACTGGAATTAGAAGCCTCTCACTTGCTTTTGAAATATGGTACCATAACCACAGGATTCACTGAGGTATCTATATACATCTTGATAAAGTTTAAGGCTATAAATACACTTTTTATAAAAATGAAATATACATATACATTTACCAGAAGCTCTTCATACATATTCATTTTTCCATTAAATGATTTAATTAAATAGCCCATTTAACTCCAGATTTCAAACGATTATATTACAGTTTTGGAACAAAATTTGAATTGTATTTTGATAAAGGGCATTTTAAATACCAGACAGAGATTGGCATTTAGCACAGCAGATGGGGGTTTGTAGTGGTGCCCAGTGTTTAGTCTTAATCAGTTTAGTTCTTGCTTTCTTGCCTTGAATCCTAGCCAAATACTTTTTTTTTTCCCCCCTTACAAAAAATAAAATCCTGGCTTGCTGGCTCTTGTGGGAGATGTGATTGAGAATAACAAATACTGTGCATGTGGGAGGTGGGAGAAAGGCAGAGTAACTCATGGTAACTCTCAGGACTGCTCCATCTGTGACCCCTTTCCCTCTGCTGTCATTGCAATCCTGCAACTGAGAGGTCCTCACCCTCTTGATTTTTTCCAGGAACTTTCTTCTGATTCACTTGCTCTTAAACTGTGTTTTAGGTCAAAGTACTCATTACAATACTCATACCCTTAGTTAACAATTTTTTTATAAGCATGCTAGCGTTTCATACAAAAGTTGATCAATAAAACAAGCAAACATGTTGTGAACTGTGTGAATATACAAATAGAGAGCCATTGCCTCTTGTTTGGGGGTGGGTTCAGGGGTGTTTTGGTTTTGCGTGTAGCAGAGGTTTTTCATTTGTTTGGGTTTTGTTGGTTTGTTGCTTGCAGTTTTTTCCTATGCTGACATTATGTAGGATCCTCTGGATCTTGGGTTCCTCCTCCCCTAGAGCACTGTTCCAGCAGACTTTCCTGCTTATCTTCATGTTGCCTTGGTTCCAAGTACAGCTCTCCACAGGCCACCTGTGATATGCAAAGGGGTAGCTGAGATTTTATGTTGTAGTGGTTGTAGCACTGCTTCTGACCGAGGTGAACCAAAGCAGGCGGAAGTTGTAAGACTGCTTCAAGTAATTCAGTTGTGGTCCTTGGCCATTATTTCATTTCTTCCCACCTTCTTCTAGATCTCACCAGATTTTCTTGTCTGGGTGTTTGCGATGCATAGAACCTGCCTCTCCTGCCAATGCTTGCTCATGCTGTTCACAAAGGGCTGGGTTTGTGCTGTGTGTTTGTGCTTGCCTAATCCCGGGACAGCTGGTGCATCCTCTCCGGTTCCAGCTGGTGTCCTTCCTGCCATGTTCAGTCGTTTCTACTGTGGTCCTTGTTGTGCTGGTGCTGTTACCTGTGCTGTGCTGTCTCCTTCCAGTACCTTCCTTTCTGGAGCAGCAGCTCCTCCTGCTTTGGTTTCAGCCTCCACACTCCTACTGTACCAGTAAACCCAGTCTGAGTATAGTCTGTTGCTGGTCTGTGCATACACTCCTTGCCCCACTCTCATCTTCACTTCACTCAGCCATAGACAAGTGATCCTTGCTCTTCAATGTTTATGGAAACCTGTAAATCCACATCTCTTTCCTTAGTTCCTTTTTTTTGACAGTCTTACAAGATTAAATTGTACTCACATGGAGTCCATACCAGATCCTTGTGTACATTCTACTTTGCGTACAGTAACTTCAGCTGTGCAGTTTAGACTTCTCAAGTTGCTGTTACCGGGTAATAGGACTGAAATCTGATTGAGGTTTTTTTTTTTTCATTTTGGAGACTGCTTGCCACTTCTGTGCTATCTACCACATGCCATGCAATTCACACATGCTGTCTTCTGAAACAAAGTGCTAAGTAGTGGGAAGATCACCCGATTACAGGTTTTATTGTGATCTAGCATGCTGTGATGAAGATAGATACGCTATTGTTAGCAACAGTTCCGTGGATGTGTATGTCTTGGAATAGATTAATTATTAAAGATGCCAACCTGATCTCCTGAAGTTTTCTAAGCTGTGCTTATTTCTGTGATGCATCATCTTTTTTTCATACTGATTTTAGCTGCCTTTGGTGATTTTTTTTCTTTCTTTGCTCAAACATTCTGTGATTTAGCATGAGTCATTCTGTCTGTGTGGGAAAGGGCTGGTTTATTACAGGGTCTGTTCTTGAGTGGGGAGGGGAAAGGGTGGAATGTATTTGTGTTTTCTATGTGTTTGTTGTGGAAATGCATAAAACTTTTTTTCTTCTTCTCTTTCTTTCCTCTCTTCATCATCTCATCTGTGTGGGTGAATGTTCCTGCAAACCCTTGGGGAACCTATAGAGACGTTTGGTATGCTCATTCCTTCATTAGTGCCCAAAGTCACAGATGCTAGGTACAGTTTAGACTAGAAAAGCAAACAAGAGCCACATCGTCATAATGTAAAGTGGCAAAAAATGTGCACTCGAGGAAAACCTCTAAGTCATCATTTAATACATCTCTTTGTTTGCATCATCGCAGTAATACCAATGGCCACTGCTACACAGTTGGCATAAATTTTGATTCTGCACTTGAAAGTAGAAATTAAATGTGTCTTCCTGTAGCAAGAGCTGCTGTTTTGTGCTTGAGAGATAGTTTTCAAAAGTTCAAATTCCAAGTCATGTTTTGAGAAGTGACTAAAGTGCATGCACTTTAATTGCCTGAGTTCTGTTTGCAAGCACCTGCGGAACTGTGTTGAGGTGTAGAAGCCCAGGTGACCTCTGAAAGTGAGAACCAGGCACAATTTGATCTACTCTCTCATTAGGAAGAAACCGTGGTTTTAATAAAACACAGCGCAGAACATGTTTAAAAGACAGGGATTTTCAGATAATTTATTACCATTGGGCAGCTTTATTGTGAAAATGTATGTTCAATGCTGCTTTCTAAGAAAAGAGAGCCAAAATAAAGTAGAACTAGGGAGAAATTTTGTTGCAGGAGAGCTTGTGGCTTGCTGGTATTCTAGAAATGAGAGATTTTTCTCATGAATCCACAATTTGAATATTTCCAGCTGGATTGCATTTAGTTCATAAACAGCATTCTTTATTCCATAAGTAGAACAGAGACAAAAATGACTGTAAATGTCATTGTGTATTTTTATAAATACTGAATAGTCATACTTCAGCATGAAATATGTGGAAACTTAAAATATTTATTTATATGAACAGAGATGGCATGAGGGATATTTAAGACATATGTACTGCAATAACACGGAAAAACAACACCAGTTACTTCATGTTTTAGTTGTGCTATATAGTGTTAATGTTCACTTCAAAGCTACAGCCGCTTCAGTTTGAAGGCTCAGCTTTTTGGTAGTCTTAATGATTTTCCTAGGTTTTTTCTTGTCATTAAGAGAAAATATTTGTGCTACTTTGACATAAATTAATGTTTGAAAAACGATATCAGTATTCCTCACTTGATCAAGTCATCTCTGTTCTCCTAATGGAAGAAGGATCATCAAAGATGAACTTGGACATTGCTAGTTTCCTTTTCTTGTGTTAAAAATTATTTCACGCCACAGGAAATCCTGTCCTTTCTTCAAGTTATGATAATTAAAAGTCATTACATGAATAACCTCTATAACATAAAAACAAAGGAAATATTTTCTACACACAGGATAAATATGTTAGCATTTTTGGCTGATTAGCCACTAAAATATTTTTAACTCTCAGTTAGTTTTAATACCATGTAAAAATAGTTTCTTTGATATAAACTATGTTTCTATTGCTCTACTAAACCATAAGTTTAGAATACTGAGTATGTTCCTCCTCTGTGATATTGCTTGTTTCTCTTAAAATAAAATTACTGAGGAGATATCATGCTTTAAGCACTTTTTTAAAGTTGAGATCTGCCAGAACTTTTGACAACTTTTATGAAATTTCCATTTTATTTACTGCTCCATCAGAGCCAGCGGTAGTGGGAGCCATAAACCTCCTTTGAGTGTTTTGTGATAATCAAGTCCCATAGCACACCCAAGAAGGGGAGGAAAAAGGAAAAAATAAAATTTAGAACCAGCCTTCTTCAGGGCTGCTGTTGTTTTTACTGCTACTGGAAATGTACCAGTGTAAGAAGAGAATTTTTGAAGTTTTCTTTGTCAACATTAGTATTCACTGAAAAGTACAAAGAAGTTCTGATTCATCAGGTGATTTGTTTACAACCTGTTATAAACCTAATTTTTTGACTGTCAAAATGTAAAATACAGTTGCTAAAACACAGATTTCTAGATATTGACCAGAATAATCTTGACATATTGCTGTGTATTTTTAGCAATTGCTTGTGCCAGAATGTCACAGTACAGAAAAAACACTGTTATTAATGTTGTATTATGAAATGATTCAGAGAACACAAAACCGGTATGATGTTTTCTTGATTCTGTGACTCTTTCAGAACCACAGCAATGTCTGAAACACCTCCCGTTAATGACTGTGCATGAAATAATCTGCATTGATCTGTCTGAGCACTGATACTCAAAAAAAAAGAGAGCAGCTGAGAGATGATCTGAACAAAATATGTTGGTGCACATTTTAAACAGTCATCCAGAATTTTGCCATTATAGTTTCCTTCAATTTCAATGGAAAATCAATATTAAAACTGCGTATTCTCTGACTGTGGGCATGCCTAATGTGCAGTGTCGTTGTAATGTGCTTTGTCTTTGCTTGCAGTAATGCTGTCCATTTGGTCCTTGAGCTTGCAAACAGCCTTTAAATAAAGGTGATGAGGGGAAAAAGCAATGAGACTGACATTACGCTCAAGCAGCTGAAAGAAAATGCAACATGTATTTAAAGAGATAAGAAGTCAATCCTTGTGGAATGGCTATTTATAAATATCAGGTGTTTGGTTTTTTCCCAGCTGAATTAAGGATGTCTAACATCACCTTAAAGCCTGCTTGCCTATAGAGTATTGTGAGCTATTAGAGCTGATAAAGTTGAAGTAATTTGTGTAGAGTGATGTAGTTACTCCAGAAAGCTTAGATATCACCTGGAGATACAGTAGAAGTTCTAGAGACATTGATGCTTGCTTTCATCCATGATGAAAATAGCATATTATGAACTGAAGAAAGAAGTTGATAATGAAGTATTTTGTTAACAAAGCATCTCCATTGCACCCGTGATTAATTATATTAATTAAAATGCACTTTTTTTGTGTGTTTTCAGTGAAAGAGTTCCTAGCCAAAGCCAAAGAAGACTTTTTAAGAAAATGGGAAAGCCCCCCTCAGGTATCACTCATTTAAACATTCAATAATTTTCTGTATTGCATTTTTTGGATAATGTTAGTGTGTTGTCAGTCTGTAATGAGCAGTGCAGAAAACAGAAATCATTTTAATGCAATTTGTAAAAGAGTTTCAGGTTTTTTAATGCCAGCTTTGTCACTTTTCATTGAAGTTCATCAACAAAGGTTCTCAGGTCTTCTCCAGATCTGAGCTGATGAAATGCTCCCACTGAACAACAACTTCTCTTATGAGAATGATGTTTGCAATCAACATGACAAGACTCAAAATCTACTGTCATGTTTTTAGTTTGCTTTTTTTTAATAACCAGAAGCATTGGCACATCTGTAATTTACCATGTTAATAATGTCTCCCATAACAGTAAGTGGAATTAAGAGTGTTAAGACTACAGCATAGGGTTTGGGAGCAGATTAAGGAGCTTGTTAGAGAGAAATCATGTAAAACTTGGGATTTGGGGGAAGGATCATTCTTGTTCTAAAGCAACATTTGAGATGCTATGGCAATGAGTATCTGAGAAAATGTACTCAGGGATGTGCTCTCCAGATAACTCTCATGTAGAACTCTCTTTAGAGCTTGGGTGGTTTTGCATCAGGGTTCTAATATTCTTGGTCATGAAGCATGAGGGAGTTATTTCTCTGCATGTTGTAGTCATGGTCTGTTTACTGCTAGATGTTCCTTGCTAAGCATGTATGGACAGCTGTATGGACAAATTACAGAAATGTTGATATAATTTAGTTAAGTCTTCTGGTTTAATGAGTGCAATGTAAAATCTCTTTTTAAAATTTGACAGGTATCAAATTACAACAGTGTGGTTGGCTGTAGTTGTCTTTGATAAATGTAATATTACTAAACTTTTTTCATAATTGAATTCATACAGTTAAAATTGTCTTTATGTATTAGTTTGTAAATAACATTATTATATCCTACATGTAGAATACTGCTGGCCTAGATGATTTTGAGAGGCAAAAAACCCTTGGAACAGGATCATTTGGGAGAGTAATGATGGTGAAACATAAATCCACAGAACAGTATTATGCTATGAAGATACTGGACAAACAGAAGGTTGGTAAAATTTATAGTGGGTTTTGTGCTGCAGAAGAGTTTGATGTAGATGAAGATCTACAGCTGTGGCTGAACTGAGTTGCACATATTGTGCTTTTCCTTATCACTCTTGGATACCAGTGATAATTTAAATGCTTTATTTTCTCTTTTAGCCAGTAGGTTCAGTTGTTGGGATTGTGTAGACTTTGTACAATTGCCAGTAACATTAGCAACAGGCTAAAGAGGCTCTAACTAGTGTCCAAGGCATTAATAAAATGTTATTGGGTAAATTCTTTGCTTAGATTTTGTAAGGTGGCCTGCATATTCTTTGGCACAAGCAAAATGTAGTGCTATAGTTCAAATAAACAAATAGTTCAAATAAACTTTTGCAGCACAGCTCAAAACTCTGGAAGACTCTTTAGATAAGAAATGCTCAAAATTTTCTTTTGTGAACCATAACTGAAATTAAAATTGTCTGCATAAATTATTTCTTTTCCATTCTTGATCCTATGAGGTATTGCTTTCTGTATGTTTAATTATGTAGTAATCCTGTTACATCTGTAGTAACCTTGTAGGTAGCACAGGAGTGTCAGAACAGCTGTCACATAATGGACATTTTCTGTGTTAAAACTTCCGTGCTGTAGTCTGAACCTGTATTGCTGCTCCAGCCTGACCTTTTTTTTAGCAGTTTATTACTCTTAGATTAAGTAAGCAATGTCATTTGATAAAGTTTAAATTTTAAAAAGTACAGAATTCCAGAATGCAAAAAAGTATTTTAACAGAATTTATCAATACAAGTAGTTTTTCAAAAGTGTGTTTTTTAGATTAGTAGATTCAAAAGTCCTCAATGTAAGAGCTGTTCTTACTTTGTAAGACACATACATAACTTTGCTGCTATATAAAAAAGATCATATTAAGACAATATTAATCTGGCAAAGAGAACTTGATAATCAGCAACTAAAAAAATCAAAGTCAGCGTTGCCTCAATGTGGACTTTCGCACTTCAGCATTATTACATTTCTGAGTAATTTTATGTAATGGAACTATGGCAGTGACATAGTCAAACTGTTTTGCCTGAGTAGCAGTTCCTGTGTTCTTTACATGTGATTGGGTTCCTGGACCTTGAATAATAGTTCATTTAATGAAGGACTGCTTTATAATGGTCAGACAAACAGAAACTAAAGTAAACTTACCTTTAGTGTCAAATCTGACATTATGGTTTTTTTACTCGGAAAAGCTGAATTTTTTGCAACTAAAGCATTCTCCTAATATAATGGTTTCTAACTTGTATTTAAAAAAAAAATCCAATTAAGTTAAAATTACATTCCAGTATAGTATGAGTAAAGACAGCCCAAACCATTTCCACCCATACATCAGCATTACCTCAGTATGGATGGTGGCATCCTGCAGGTGGAGGTACTGTAGCATCTCAGTGCAGCACAAAGAGCCCACTACCAAATTTCAGATTTTCAGCTGGTTTTTTCTTTGAACCCTTTTTCATGAATGGCTGAGTTGTTATCATTGGAGCAATTTAGGAAATAACATCTTACTTCAGACAGCTGCCATAAAAATACTCTAGGATTTAAAAAAAAAAAAAAAAGTTAATTAAGTTCTTAATTACTACCTTAAGTTAATTAAGGTAGTAATCTACCTCTCAAAATTGGAACGTTTTTTGCTAGAAAAAGCAAAAACTCACATTTTTAACAATTGCAGTGGAGTTCCAGTAAATGATTCCATGGGATTATAAAGATGTTTGCATCCAAACATCAGTCTTCTGTTAGTAAATTAGATGGTTCTGTCTACAATAAGAAGTCTTATTGTGTTCCTTTAGGAAATTACCTGCTTTTTCAACTTAACTTAGCGTAATTATGTATTTATGTGTTCTATTAGAAATATATTAGTAGCTTCCATTAATTGTTCAAAAAATAGGCGATGGTTTGGTGAGAACATGTTTCTATTTCTTTGTTTATTACTGAAAACATACAGGTGTCTGAAATCAGACAATGGGCAGGCTGCCTATAATTTTTCATTTCCATTTTACTTGAAAAAAAGGAAAGCATCCATTGTATGTCTTTGTTGTCCAGTCTCATGCTTGATTCATAGAAAATGAAAAAAAAAAGGAATAGATGTTGATGCAGCCGGTAGTTTTCTGTGTAAAGATGTTCTTCCTTTGTCTGCCTTGCGTTAGGAAGGCTGTAACGTGCCACTGCTTGGCTGGTTTAATGATGTCATTGTTTTTGGAAAGAAAAAATCGTGAACAAGAGCTTGGGCACAAACAAGCTCTTGGAGAATCTGCCATTCCCAGACACCATTTCTATATGGGAAGGTGACGCTGGCCATGCCCTGAGCCTGGGCTTAAGTGTGAACAAAACTGTGTCTGAGGCCCCAGCTGGACATTCTGAAGTATTAAACAGCAGCTTCAGCCTGGGGAATTGCTGCCATCCCCCTCCAGTACCTCACTGGGAGGAGATGCAGGAACAGGGGTAAAGTCTTGTCTGTGAGGTGTTCAGCTGCAATGCCAGACAAGAGCCTTGGCTTTCCTACTTGGATGGACAAGGTCATTCCAGTACCGTAGCTTTCTAGGGATGAAGGAGACACTTCCCACAAATGAGTTGATTTGAGCAAAACTTTATTTGTACCCTAAAGATCTGGGATTCAAAAGAGATTTCATGTTTTTTAAATCATTATTTCTTTTGTATGACATTTTTTCAAAGCAGTAGTAAGTTTTTTATAGGTACTATCTTTTGCATCTAAAAGTTAAATTTAAATACTGTTTCAGTCAGGGTTGTAATGTCTTGATTATCTCTTATTTATAGCAGCTAGATTTGATTTCCAGACATAAAAACAGACTTGTTTTGATCACTCTTGTACATTTCCTTGTTTCCTATGGAGTGAGGAAAAAAACCCCTAACTTTACTTGGAAATCATGCCATTCTTAAAATGAGTTATAGATAAATTTTGCAGTAGGGATTAAGTAAAATGAATATAATTCATTATGCAATGTTGGGGTTTAACACAAGGAAACCAATTATTAATTGCTGAGAAAGGACAGTGATCAGAAATCTGCCACTTGCAGCCTTGTTGGCAGCCTGACATTTTAATGGATTACAGGAAGTAACTTGTTTATAAAAATGGAGATTTCAAATTTGTATTCTCCTTAGTTTTGTCACTATTGTGTGAGCTGTATAACATAAGCCTGGTTACTCCTGTTCACAGGTAACAAAATTCATAATTAAATGTGTCCTACACAGTTTCCTGCCTTTCTTAGCAAAGGGCCCAAAGATCACATGGATTTTATTGAAGTGCTGAGGAAGTATGTCCATAGCAAACACAAGCAATTCTTAGAAAATGCAGAGGTTTTCCTTACTGACTCTTACACTCAGCAAGTAAGAAGAAGCATTATTTGTAGAGTTGTCTGCCAACCGTATTGCACAAGTGTTACTCTTTAAAATGTTAGACTTTTTAATCCTGTCTTGGTTCCCTTATTGTACTAGGAATACATAAGGTTCTTCATTATCTGTAAAGTTACAAGCTTGCTTTCAACTAATTGTTTAACCCTAAAAAATTTATCAACAACTGTAAAATATCACACTTAAGCTGAAGATTGTTTTTTGTCTCCTAGGTTGTCAAACTGAAGCAGATAGAACACACACTGAATGAGAAGAGAATATTACAAGCGGTGAACTTTCCTTTCCTTGTTAAACTGGAGTATTCTTTTAAGGTAGTCATTACTTTCAAAGTAGTTGTTGGGTTTCAGGGAAGTGCATGCATACACTTTAAATATTAAAATGTATTACTTTTACAGTACAATAGTTCAAGTATTTTTGTTTTCAAAGATGCTTCATTTGGCACTGTTGCCAGGGCTTTGAGTAGGAGTGGAGTGCACTCGTGTACACTTCATACCGCGTTTCATCAGGTAATGACTGAAAGGATATCTCCAAATAAAAAAATAAAAATTAAATTAAGTTAAACTCTTCAGAGTTTCCTCTTCTTTTGGAGGGCAACTGGATTTTGTACAGCAAGGGAGCTTTTAGGCATTATTTTATCTTTGAGAGATACCAAAGCATGTCTTCTGTACCGATATATAGAATGGTAAATTTGTCATTGTTCTGCAGATTTTTTTGCTTGAGATTTATACCTGAGGCAGGTCTTTATGACAGTTTTAACCATGAGGGGAAGAACTTTGAGCTTAGCTTCTAATTTCATGACAGTACTAGTCAGTCTGTAAAGAGATTGAGTAGCTTTCTAGTTTATACAGTGATATGTGCCTTCTTTTTTCCTTCTTTTTTTTTTCTTTTTTTAAAATAAAATTTTAAATAAGCAGACATGTTCTACCTTAATCTTTAGAGTTTTGAGGTTTGGGGCAGGAGCTGTGGAAACAAGAATACCTCAGGCTGTCAGTTATAAACATTTAAGAGTTCAAGGTCTTGCCTTGCAGTAGGCATCTTACTCTCTCTTCCTTCAGGTCTCTTACACACCATTCTGCGTCTGGACCTCACTAATTATCTTTTTTCATATTTGCTTTAAAATAGATTTCTTGAGATATATGGTGCTTCTTTTGCAGTTTTTCAAGAATTTCTACCCATGTTGCATTATATTTATCAATGTCATTGGTTCATTACAATTTTTCATTTTCATTCATTAATAAAATGTACTCCACGTAGGAGTTATAGAGACTATAGCATGCCTAATGTGTATTTGTGTGTGTTTACTTGCTTTCTTAATTTCCTTAGGACAATTCTAATTTATACATGGTAATGGAGTATGTTCCTGGGGGAGAAATGTTTTCACATCTAAGAAGAATCGGAAGGTTCAGGTAAGAGTATTAATGACATTATCCCTTTAAAAATGCTTAAGTTGCTGATTTGGGAAGAGGGTTTTATAAAATTTGTTAGCATTGAAGAAAATATTCTGAAGGGTTAAGTGCATTTAATTTACCTCTTGTTCAGTGGACTTAAATTAGCCAGGCAGTGAAAAACTCCTGATTATTTTTCAGTTAGTTAATACAGGCATTTGTGATCTGTGCATGATAGAATCTTGGAATTCCTATGCATATTGTCACTGAAATTCATGATAGTTTCTAAAAGTAAAATTTGAAGTCAAAGCTCTGCATTGTGGGATATATTCGTCTTGATTTGCTTTTGTATTTTAGCTGCAAGACTTAAATTTAGGCAATGCATGTATCAATTCTAAAAATGTTTGCTTTGGCTTTTTCTTGTTACACAGTAGAAGAACCCATTAAAAGATACTTAATTTGTCTATTCCTGATAGTTAGGTGGTTGTTTCAGTACCTTAGCATAACACTAGGGTACTTAATATTCTTTTAATTCTTCACAGTGAACCACATGCACGGTTTTATGCAGCTCAGATAGTGCTAACATTTGAGTACCTCCATTCATTAGACCTCATCTACAGAGATCTAAAGCCTGAAAATCTTTTAATTGATCAGCAAGGATACATCCAGGTATGATATTCTTCATATATTTAGGGAGTGAAGTTTTGTCTTGCAGTGTAGATTTAGGTAATTCAAGAAAATGTGTTTAGAATAAATGGTCTGAAGCTGTTTGGCGTGTTAGCATGTTTGTGTGGAGCATTCAAATGCGCTACTGCCTAGTAATGGTTAAAATCTTTGGGTTGTACTTCCTCTGACTAAAATTAAGTATGCTCAGTAGAGCTGTCTGCAGTTGAGCCAGTTGTCAAGATTTCCCTTGGGGTCTGTGGTGAGAAGTAGGTGATTACATGGCTCTGTTCATCTGACCTATTTTATGCGTCTGCCCTAGAACAAGATGAAAGGTGCCCTAAAATGTCTGTTTCTCTGCATTGTCTGTATAAGTAGTTTAGGAAAACCAGCTTAGATATTAACCCTGGTGCTATAATACTTAATGTCTGTCAGATGAATCTCACCCTTGGAGAGTCCTAGCCTTCCCAGCACACGTGGAGTGTGAGCTGAGTTAAGGTCAGATCAGCACTGCAGTGCTCAATTGACAGCTTTGGTTTTACAACAGCCTCTCATGGCTTATCCTCATCTTCCTCTTAGCTCTTATGTTTTTAGCTAAATGGCAAATGGGAAGGCAGAGTGCAGCAACAAGCACTCTGCAGTGCTGTGCAGTCCTTAAACTGTGGAAGTTCTTATTTCCTCATTGTGTCACCTTTTGCCACATCAGAATCTAAACAAGAAAATACATAATAAAAATATTTGAGAGAAGTGGAAAGGATTCATATCTTATGTTGTTTATAACTGTAAAATAATTTTCCATGGAGTGTAAGATAACACTGTAGGGAGAAGATCAATCCAAGTTCCTTTAACGTGGTTGGGCAGCACCACTGATGTAAAGCTATGACTGACTTACTTCAGAACTGGCAACTCTCTCTGCAACAGTATGTTTTTGTGATGGTGGCAGAGGGAGGTTTGTGTTCATATGTTGATGCTGCAGCTCCAACTTCATTTTCTTTCTGCATTTTAAATCCGTTACTGTTGTCCCATGTCTGCAGCGTATTCTTCTTACATAGACTGATGCGCATTCCCAAACACAGAAATGATTCTTTGCTGACTGAAGCAGGTCTCTCTAGTCAGCACATCATCCATTTCGTACGCTTCCAGCTGTTGATGCTGTTGTTTCTACCAAAAATGAGGAAAAGCTGCCTTGATAGTTTGGAGTTTGGCTTCATTAGTGACACTAATGTACAGCAACATCAGCACAGGTTATTGTATAATTAGCAGCAATTCTCATTGTGGTACAGTATGTTTTCTCCAGGAATGGGTTGAAATTGAAACCAAGAAGAAGAAGGAGGAAACAAAAGAAACAGATCCCCAAACAAGCATAGACATGGTAGCTTGAAACTGATGCCAGAATTTCACATGTACTTACTTGGGTTCTGTATGTATTCCACTATACGGTCGGGGAAAAATCACAGATAGTATGATATTGCACACAGAGTTCTGAAAACTTGCTATAGAAAACATGACAAGTGAAATGAAGAATTTATAATGACCAAGTACTTGCCATTTGTGAATACAATTATTGCTACATTTTTCCCCCTGGGCCTGAAATAAACAAACTTTACTCTGGTGATGCTTTCAAAGATATTCAGAATCAAAAGTTACTGGAAGACCTCTTTTATGTTGTCTTATTTCCACACTAATTTGATATATGACCTTTATACACTTATGCAATAAAATTCTGCATTTACAAGACTGGGGGATATATTGAACCCTTTTTGTGATTCATTTATTTGTTAACTAAAGGAAAAGATAAATATCTTGTTTATGTTCTTCAAATTTTCAGCATTACAAACAGTCTGATGTTAAAAGTATAAGAAAAATTAATAATGTAATTGCAGTACATGTGGAAGATTACTAAACCATAGTTCCCACTGATTTTTAAATTATAAATAGAAGCTGGTGTCAGGATGATAATACATATTTTGTGTTCTTTATTAATTTTATCATGAGACTTTCTGTTTATCTGAATTAGAAGTACTGGGAGGACTGACTAATAAAGGTACATCTGACTAAATGATACTATGTGATTTGAGAAATAAATTTTTCCCCTGTAAAAAATGGCTTTCCAAAATGTTTCCAAAGTAGTTAATTTTAAATTTCTTTGTAGCAATGCACTTAAAGTCAACCTTTTTTTTCCAATGACAGGTCACGGACTTTGGCTTTGCAAAAAGAGTAAAAGGCAGAACTTGGACGTTATGTGGAACTCCAGAATACCTGGCACCTGAAATAATTCTCAGCAAGGTACTTTGTCTTGTTACTCAGCCATGCATTTGATGTAGTTAAAACTTCTCACCCAATTATTAAGCTCTGAGGGATAAACAATTGCTGATACTTCCAAAAATCTAATCTTGACTATTCAGTTCTTACAAATTACACAAAATGAAATCATTGCATTGTAAATATTCTTTTACTATGCCAAAACTTGTGCGAAATAAAGAATTTTCAGGTAACTGTACAGAACTTTCTACATATGCTTGCCACATAACTTGTAAGGGGGAAAAGATCTGTAATTAAGTTATTTAACTAACAACCTTATCAGAACAACAGATCTGAGTGATTACATTTTGAAGTGCTAACATACTAGCAGAGGAGCTCCAAAGGTAGCAAGAACTGCATATGGGATGAATCAGTAGTTATCACATAACTAGTTGCAGAGTTTTGCAGCTTTAAGGCAGTTGACATCAAATCAAACATGACAATCCACTGGTTTTACACCTAAAGTACATGCAGTCTAAGCTGACTGTAGATCTGTTTGTCTACTACTTGCACTAAGTGTTCCAGCCTACAAGAAGTATTGTTCATCCTGTAGCAGTTTAATACTGTATGTTTTGCAAATGGAAAATAGAGAACTGCTTATGCTATAAAACAATTGCATAATGTTAAATTACACATTTAACATATGATTTAATTACATACACTTTGCAGATTGTCAAAAATGAACAAATAATACTTCTGTTTGGGGAAAAAATGTTTGTTATTTGCATAGTTTTTTTCCCCTGTGCAGCTAAAACAGCAAAAGAAATTCCAATGCATCTACCACAAAGTCTTCATAATAGATTTTTCCTGAAAGACTTGAGTCCAAGCCCTGAGCTTTGTAAATGATCTCGGAGAACATATATGAAATGGATGGGTTTGGTGGTTTCTTTGTCTTTTGTAACATAGCATAAGACTTACTAATGATTGAAGGTTCAGGCTTTTAAGATAATAGATGATTGTAACAGCTAATTAACTAAACTTTTAAGCTCTTGTAGCTAGTTAACTACCTATGAAACTGAATGTTCCAATATGCAGATAACCAAGCAAAAAGGTGACAGTGTACAATATAGGAAGTGCTGTTATATATGTTGTTATAATGAAATTTCCCTAAGCTTTGAAGAATTATCATGCTGTAACAAGATAGTTTTGATTTCAAATAAATAAATAAATTGTGCCCATTTCTGTTACTTTGGGAGTCTTGTCACAAGAGTGTAAAGAAATCACTGACACTCATCACAGGAATGTGTGCAAAATGCTTCACTCCATCACTGCTTCCGTCTCATTGCTGTATTAGGTTTTAAGTGTACTGCTGTTGGAATCTGTGAGTGCCAATTTGGTTGGAGTTAGGTTGTAAGTTCTGCATTAAACAGACAATAATGTATTTGCTTTCTTTGTATCCGAGAAATATATAGATGTATACTGAAAATCTTAACCTGTGTTAGAAACTGTACTAACAGCGGCATGTTTCATTTTATTCAGGGTTACAACAAGGCAGTGGATTGGTGGGCGTTAGGAGTGTTAATCTATGAAATGGCAGCTGGATATCCCCCATTCTTTGCTGATCAGCCCATTCAAATTTATGAGAAGATTGTGTCTGGCAAGGTGAGTTAAGGCTCTGGGTGTTTTTACAAATGCAGTTGTTTTTGTAGAACCTGTATTTTGGTGGAGAAGATGCAGAATTTACTGGCCACTAGACACTGAGCAATTTGAAAAGGACATAGGAGAAGTTTGTAATGTACATTTCATAAGTACAGATATTGTTACTTGAAAATCAAAGTTATAAAAATCTGTTCCCTGCCTTCAAATTTAAAATGCAAGTTACTAAATTTACAGACATTGTGGTATTATATCCTTTTATGCTTGGATTAAAGTGATCCAATGACTATTAACAACTACTTAGCTGTGTGCTTAATTTGCCTAGCTATTTTCTAGAATTTTTTTTGCAATTTTTGAGAAGCCCTGAAGAGTTTCCGTCATTTCTAGTAGGCCTCTTTACTTCCACAGTTGTATAGCTAGACATATCTAATGTTCTGTTTGGCTTTCATTATTATATAAAATTTTTGAAAAGTGTTTCCAATGTTTCCCTTTTGTTTTTCATTAATATCTCTTAGTGTCCCGGGTAGCACCAAAATGTAATCATTCTGGTGTTTCTCCTGCCAGCCAGTGTTGTTTCTTTGTGCTCACTTGATTTGTTACAGTTGTTCTCTTCCTTGTCCCTACATAGACACACGCTGTGCTACATCTCAGGTGCCTCTGTAATTCTAATCAAGAGCAGTACCTCAGTAGACTTGCGGTGCACTGCACTGAGGTCGATTCTTATTTAAATTAAGGAGGTTGTTGCCCTTTGGAAGGTTTAAATGCTGTGAGTCTTCAGCTGTGTCCATGAATATATGGGAATTCATTTACCAAGACATATTCTTAAGGAAATCTTTTTCTTCTAAACTAAAAACAAAATGTTGGGCATTTTTTGTAGTTTTATCTAATTGGCTTCACATCTGTACAGTTGGTCATCTACCTTTTTTACTGAGTCCATGGGTGGACAGCTGCAGAAATAGCACTGGACATCAACTCTGGAAACTCTAATTCAGTCCTCAGCTAGCAGTTCTTTATAACCTGGGGTCTTTCATTTATTCTGCCTTATTTGCTTAGTTCTCTACTTAAAAATCTGAGTTAATATTTCCTTACTTCTTAGTGGTCGAGGTATAATAGTCATATAATTTCTCTGTGAATTTCTCATAATCTGCAGTAGAACCATATTGGTAGGTAAACTGAAGCAGGGTCCTTGATAATTGGATTTCTTGTTTTCTCTACATGTTTCTATGTTAAGTAATTCCATGATTTGTATTTACATCATAACTGATCAGCTGAATATGGGAAGTGTCAAACACTGAGACTATGAGGATGACAGATGCAGCTTTCTGCCTGTTCTTTTCCCCTTCCCTCTCTGCCATCTCAAATGGTGTCAGTAGATCATTTGTTAGTAAAACCCTTTGTAATTACATCCCACGAATCATCTTCAAATATCCTTTAGCCAGGTTTGAATGAATTGCAAGTCACTAGTGTGCTATCTTCAAATAGTGCTGTTATGTAAGACTTTTGATGTTGGTGCATTTAGTTATCAGAAACAGATTGCAGTACAGCATAAAGTTCCAGGTTGACTTTTCACATATAATTGCTGAATGTACAGTTATTTCAGAGCATATCTAAACATTGTTATGCTGTGTATATGCTATATACTGTGTCTCCTCTGTGTGTTTGTGTGAATATATAATATAATATAAAAATTTATACCTAGAAAATAGCTGAGAATGTCTTGAGATGATGTGTTGGTGAGATACCAAGTTAAACTTAGCTTTTAGATCACTGTTACATTAAATTAATATTTTGCCCCCTACAAACTTCCAGTTCAAGAAATGGTAGATGGGCAATGTAATGCTTTTGATAAAGCCTGTGTGAAACAGAAATACATGTACAACAATAATCATCTGTCCCTTCATGCATTCCTGCTTGATCTGGTTTTAGAAGAAAGATAGAAAATTGCCCCACTGTTTCCTTTTATGTGTTGTTTCCCTTCCCAAGGGAAAGAATCAAATTTTATCATGTTTTTTAATGCTGTGGGTGTATAATTCTAGGTGAGGTTCCCATCACACTTCAGTTCAGACCTAAAGGATCTTCTAAGAAATTTACTCCAGGTAGATTTGACCAAACGATATGGAAATCTCAAGAATGGTGTAAATGACATAAAGAATCACAAGTGGTTTGCAACTACAGATTGGATTGCCATTTATCAGAGAAAGGTAAGACCCTTCCTGATCAAAACTATTACAGGTCTTTAGGCGTTGAAGTAAAATTTCTAATTATTGTGTTTATTTTTTAATTCCTAGATCTGTGACTTGAAATTGAGAAAGCGTGAAAGCAGTTCAATCTTTTAAAAATCCAAAGGATATGTATTGATTGAACTATGTTTGTTTCTTTTGGGTATTTTATTCTGGACCTCTGTGTATATTCACGTTCTCTTTAACACACATGTTGTGTGTTAGTCTATTTCTGGATTATATCAAGATGAGGCATCTCCTGCCTCTCTCACTTTTTATTTAACCCCTGCTATAGTGGCATCTTTAAATACTCCTCCACAGCAGAGATGAATTTGTTTTCCTTTCCAGCCAGCTCTTAGCACACAGACTGTGCTTCAGTGTGGAGAAGCTCAAGCCAAAGCTAGAGCTTTTCTTTTTTCTCCTAGAGCAACCTGCTCCCTCCTTGATCTTGCTTTCTCTTGATACTGTAAAAAAAAAATGGAGATAAATGATAATATTTGAAGAAATTGGTTTGAATTTTAAATGCTAACAGTCTTGACTATAGAGGCATGAACTTGCTGCTGTAACAGCAGTATTTTAAGGGTCAAACCTAAATACTAACAGTAGTTTATAAAAAGAAACTGGTTGTTTGGCTACACAAACTGACAGTACAGTTGTTGAATTATTCAGTAATGTATTAATTACTGGAAGACAGGGTATAATTAATGCATCCTGTATTCCTTGCATTAAGTATAGATATTTTTAAGAAAATATTCCCTATTGTAGAATTCTAATTAGCTGTTCTTCGCTTTCTTAATGCCTCTTTGCAAGGCAGATTTATATGCACCGAGTTTCATTTGCCAGTATGCTGTTTGGGAACACCCAGGCCCCATAATATTAAAGCAGATGTTTTAATACTGTGCTAAACATTCTTAGCATTGCTAGTGTACTGCTATAGTGAATTACTTTCACAGAAATAAGAAATATTTTTAAATGTTAACAAGTAGTACAGTCAGAATAGCTATTACTAGATTTAAGGGGTTGTGAAAACTGATGCCGAATAAGTTTGAAGCTTCTAATTATAAAGAATAAATGCTGTAATAATGAGGGTCTGAAACAACAGCATGGATTGTAATATCATTCAAGTAGCCATAGAAATAGAGCAATAAACTTTCGGTTTATACTAGTTTTTCACAGTGGCTGTTACCACAACATGTATTCTCCTGAATAAGCATAGTGTTCCTTGGCAGCTAATGTCATGTGAGTGTTTGGGGTTTTTTTTTAATGCTACAGTCATAAGTAAACCAGTCAATTACTTAATATTTCGGATACAGAATCACAAAATATGCTGAGTTTGAAGGGATCCACAAGGATCATCCAGTCCAGCTCCTGGCCTGCACAGGACACCCCAAGAGTCACACCATGTGCCTGAGAGCATTGTCCAAACGCTTCTTGAGCTCTGTCAGGCTGGTGCTGTGCCCACTGCCCTGGGGAGCTGTTCCAGGGCCCAAGCACCCTCTGGGTGAAGAACCTTTGCCTGATTTCCAGCCTAAACCTCCCCTGACTCAGCTTCAGGCCATTCCCTCAGGTCCTGTCACTGTCACCACAGAGCAGAGATCACTGCCTGCCTCCCCTTTTCTCCTCACGAGGAAGTTGTAACTGCAGTGACGTCTCCCCTCAATCTCCTCAAGGTTGAAGAGACCTAGTGCCCTCAGCCTTTCCTCACACAGCTTCTCCTTAAGGTCCTTCACCACCTTTGTTGCCCTCTTTTGGACACTGCAATAGTTTCATGTCTTTCGTGCATTGTGGCACCCAGCACTACCCCCAGCATTCGAGGTGAGGCTGCCCCAGTGCAGAGCAGAGCAGGACAATCCCTCCCTTGCCCAGCTGGCAATGCTGTGCCTGATGCCCCCCTGGACACAGTTGCCCCTGCTGGCTGCCAGGGCACTGCTGACCCAGCTTGTCATCGACCAGGACCCCCAGGTTTGTTCCACAGCGCTGCTCTCTAGCCTCTTGTCCCCCAGTCTGTCCATATATCCAGGGTAGCCTCATCCCAGGTGCAGGATCTGGCACTTTGTAGTGTTGAACTTCATGCACTTGCTGATTGCCCAATTTTCGAGTTTGTCAGGGTCTCTCTGCAGGCCCTCCCTGCCCTCCACGGAGTCAACAGCTCCTCCCAGTTTTTTATCATCTGTGAAGTTACTTAGTATCCCTTCCACTCCTGCGTCCAAATCATTTATGAAGATGTTCAAGAGCACAGGGCCAAGGGTTGAGCCCTGCAGAACCCCACTAGCGACAGGTCACCAGTCTTATGTCACCCCATTCACTGTAACCTTTGTGCCCCACCTGTGAGCCAGTTGCTCACCCATTGCATGATTACAATCAAGTCTTCCTTTCTTTGTGTGTTTCCATATTTATTAACACAGTGCCTGATAAGATGATTGTACATAGGGCCAAACAGGTATTTCCAGTATAAACCAGTGTTATCTCCTGCACTCTCTTTTTGCCAATTTCCATAGTGAAGATAATAGGAAAAGGTCTGACATGTCTCGTTTGAAAGGGTTCTAAAGTTCAAGCAGTAAATGAGATATTTTCTGTTCTCTGAGTTTTGTTGAAAGAGAGTGACTGAAAGTCAGTTTAAGAAGACACAGAGACAGAATTCAGATAATGATCAAGGTTTAGCTTTGTAAGCTAGATATGTACACAGACTGTGTGCTCACTAAGGCTAAATGGCTGAAATGCATATATTGTTTTAGGAACAAAAGAATATACACGTGACAAGTGCACTCACAAATGCACAAGTTACTGTTATTTCCTGGTGGTGTATAATGTTATTGTCCACAGTCAGTGGAGTTTAATTTGTGTTAGTCTGTGCTGTACCTCTTAAATTTACTGATCTACACGCACAACACACCCCCACCATCAGCAATCTACCTGGTTGCACAGTGTGGTGTGATCCTCTGCCTCAGCTGGAGCTGGAGCTGTGCCTGCCCTGCTTCAATGTCTCCCCACCATTTTGACTCTGGCACACTTACTCCTTGGGATGTTTGGGAGTAAGATACTTATTGGATTACTTTGTATTTCCAGGTTTAAATTTGCATTACCTGCATAATTTTGTTATAATTTTGCTTACCTTACGGTACAGTTTTTGAGTGACTACTTCAAGTCATTGCTTGTGTCTCATTGTGGCCTGGTTTGGAGAAGGCTTTCACTTCTCACTTAGATCCTAGGAGGAACTTCATAAGAGATGCAGAACAAATTCTTTTACACTTGTATTAGGTTAGTTTTTATTTGGAAATAGAAGATTATTATTATTAAGTAGGAAGGAGGGCATTCCAAGCTTTCCTAAGACTTTTGTGTAGTGGTGGTGGCAATCAGTGTACTCCATGTCCTGTGCTAATGAGCTGGAAGGAGCAGGATCACCTCTGCAAGGAGAGAACTAATCTTTGTTCTGAAGTGGAAGTAATTTTTAATGATGTCTGTCAGCAAGAGATTAGTCTTTTTCAATTTAGATTCACACATCTAGGCCTGTACCTTCTTAGGTTGATTTTGTTTATGTGCCACAACTTAAACCTGTAATACCTGATTTCTTGGCAGGATTTGAAAAGTAATGGGAATATTGCTGTGCTCGTTATTACAATGCTAAATCTGTTGGTATTAGGCCAATAACGTTTCATGTGCCTTTTTGTGTCTCCCACCAATACAGGTAGAAGCTCCATTCATACCAAAGTGCAGAGGTCCTGGAGATACCAGCAACTTTGATGACTATGAAGAAGAAGATATTCGTGCGTCCCTAACAGAAAAATGTGCAAAAGAATTTGCTGATTTTTAGTAGGAGTAAGAGGACAAGATGACATCAGGGCTCACATTGGGATCTTTGCACTCTGTTAACAGATGAGGTGGAGCTGAGACCATCATATGTCAAAACAGTTACCTAGTTACTTCATTCCACAAAGCTGACTGAGGTCTTTATTGCCATCTTCCATGTGTGCAGTTTGCACCAACCCTTCTAACTAGGCACAATTAAGCAAGCACTGTTTGTGCAGTAACACAGAATAATAGACCACTTTCCTACTTAACTTTGGTTTCTGTCGTTCTTTGTTTCTGTGTATTGTTCATTTTCCCCCTTTGAAATGAAGTAGTTTTTTACCCAAGAATGCTCCATTTTATTTTGAATAATGTATTATTTGTGTGAGTGAAATGGAAGGTGTTGCGGCTAGTGTGATTTAGACTGAAGTGAAAGATAAATGTTGCTTCTAGTCTGTGCCAGCCAATAATTCATGTCTGTCTTGTGTCTGATGCTACAATTTATAATAATTTTTTAGTAGCTCAGACTAAACCTAGCCAACATTTTTAGCATTTTTGAAGGTAGTATTTATCGCCATATAAATGTCTGCTAAATTAACTTAAAAACATTTTTTCCTGGAGGCTGACCAAAATTCAGTAGAATCAATTGGATGGCTTAAGTAGGGGACAGTAGCTAGACCCCGTGCCTTGGTTTTCTACATCCCTGCAGTTTTCGTCACTGCCTCCTTCCTTTGTATTTCCCATCTAGGCAGTAGGCAAGTTGCCATAACCAGACTGTACCATGGAAAGCTTACAGTCTCATGAGAGGGAGTAATTCCATCTGGTCTGGATTTTGGACCATGTTAAACCAAGTCAACTTACCAGCATTTCAGTTGGCAAGTATGAAATGGCTTGTTTAAGATCAAGAACCCTAAACTCTTAAAGGAAGTTTTGGTCAGTACTGTAGAGAATTCATTTTGATTCACTTTTTCTTCTTTATTTTTTTTCTTAATTTTTAAAAAGTAGCCAATGTTTGGGCTCCCAAAGTATTCCTTGCTTCAAGCCTTTTTTGATTAAAAAAGGCATCCATTAGAATAAAAACCACCATGCCACAAAAAGCAAAATGCGCTCTGCCATTAGCTATGTAAAACAAATGGTTTAGCAAATGCAAAATAATGTTGTAGATGCATCGCTGGATGAACACGGTTATTTTTTGTTAGCTGTTAAGAATAAGAGGTTATTGCCAAGTTTTTATTCTGGTATACTATATTAGTAAACTGAGGATGGAGTACTGCTACAATCATTTTCTTTTTAATTACAGCACTTCATTCATGAAGAAAAGAGATCAAGTTTAAAAACTGCAACAGCTGAGTTTATTTTAGTTGCATTGTGTCTTCATTTCTAACCTACTTTCTTTCAATCAATCAGAATGTATGGTCACACAGATACCAGTATTTGGGTTTAATTATGTTTTGTATACTCTCACCAACTGACTTAAAAGGTATTGCTACCATGTGCTAGCTTTGGGCACTTTTACACATTTATTTCAATGTTAATAATCAGCGGCTCAGCACTTTTTTCAGGGTTGCTTTTAAACTTATTCATAGTAGTTTTATTTGTACACTTGGTTCTGGCTGTCTCAGTGACCTGTCTTAAAACAGCACATCTAAAAGTTTAAACTAGACTCATGTTTTATGACAAATTTACATGCATACAAGGATGAATTGTTTTTTAAAAAAATGAGCTATATTGATACATAGCCATTGGATTTCTTTGAATGCCAGTGCAAATAACCAGCTGGCATTCCTTCCTTTTAATCTGTATGACACTCCTGAAAGAAAAGCCTTTGTAGACATTTTACAAAAGAGTATGAGACATACCACCCAATGTTCTGTATGTTTAGGTTGTTGAGCATTTTTGCACAACGTCATTAGGAGGCTGACACTGAATGCAGTCTTTGTCCACCCATATTTACATACATGCAAGAAAAGTATAAGATACTTTGCTGTAGCAAATTTTATGTAACAAAGATATATCGTCACATTAATAAATTTAAAGAAATCCTTTGTATGAAAATGTTAAAATCTTTTGTATTTCATTTAGACCAAGGACATGCTGCTGTATGCTAGCTGTATGCGATAAATTCTACAGTAACTTTGTTGTCGTTTATGAACTTTAAAAGATTTTAATAAATGTTGGAGATCACAATTTGATTCTGTTATGATTTTAATTTTTAATCATTACATTTATAGTTCTAGGACGGTTCAGAGATTTTTCTGTTCTGTAAAATACTGTAATCATTCATCTTGCGTGTACAGTAAGACAGAAGTCTAGGAAATTGGTTCTGACATGTCTGTCTGATATCCAGATTAAATTCTACACGGGCATAAGTGGAAAAGTCATCATAATGCCATGATATTATGCTATTTTTTAATTTTATGAAAATCCTGTTAGAAAGTAAAACACTTTTCCAATATGGCATAACAGACTTCAGTATGGAAATGAGATTCTATTTTGGAAAAGGAGGGGAAGTGTGCAATTTCCAAGGCATTAGTGAGTACATTTGACAATGTGAGTATTATACAACCCTCTCATTTAAACACAGTCATGAAATATAACTACAGAATATTATGTTACCTGTATTTAATTTGAAAAATCCTTTTCACAATATGGAAAAATTGTATATCTATGACAGTAGAAGCTTGTTAATTTTACACATTTGAGGAATTAAGTGTTGAACTATATGGTATATTTTAATTGTACTCTAGTTGTATGTAACTTTCATTTCCAACATAAAGGATTGTATCTCATTAAGTAAATTGCTTTTTTTATTATCTTGTCAGTTGCATTAAAACCCTTATTTTTAAATCCTTTAAAGTATTTTACTAATTTTTGCAAATAATTAGATGTTTTTAAGTGCTGCAATAGTGTGCAATAGTAAACATTTATATACAGAAGTGCAAATTAAATTATGTACAACACTCGTGCTGCTTCTTTGTGAATCAGAATGTTGTATGATGACAGTTGTTGCACCTCCTCACACGTGAACAGGGTTTGAGAGCAAGAGGAAAAGGTTGTGAAACCGACTGCACGTATGAGTTGGGGCGCATTAAGCTTTACACTAACTAGGGTGTCTGGAGAAGGTGGTGTGGACAACATTAAAGGCACTATGAGAAATCTTGGATTTCTTAGACAATCAAAAGCAAGTAAGGTGATCATTAGCTTCAGTATTGTTTGTCTTCATATTATTTTCATTCAGACTCGATGCTTTTTATTAAAGATAATTGCCTGTTTTTAAACTGTCTGCAGATCCCGCTGTACAAACTTTGTGCTGTGTCTCATTGTGCTGTGAAACAACTGATAGAAGTAAAGACTGTTCATGGTCTTGGCATTGTCTGTCTTGAGGCTTTTTCTGCAAGTGGTGTTCGGAGAGGCTCTGGTGCCTGCTCTGTAATGCAGCTCCTCCTCTTCCCGCTGTCTGAGCCGAACTGTGGCCTCTGTGCTTCTGCTGCTGTACGCCTGCGACTGCGGTGTTGTGTTCTTGGTTTCCTGGTACTGCTGCTACATTACATTTTAAAGACCTTTGTACTTTTTCTGAAGCTGAGCTAAAAAACCTGCGAAAATACTGTCTTCTGCTTTTACTACAGCTCCTAAACAAACACAGCATGCTGAGCCACAGATTTGAAGGTGTCATTCAAATCTGTTCTTCTGATTTGCTGCGTAAGGAAGACTCATCCCAAATCAGAACTGAAGAACTATTCCATTAGAAACTGGTAAAAAACCGGTTCTGTTATCCAACCGAGGTGTATATAGCTGATCTGGATGTGTTTAATGACATTAAAAAAAAAAAAAAAAGAGTTTGGCCACCACAGTTTTACAAGTGTGGGTCTTGCATACATTTTAAAAATGTTTTTAATGGAAGGCTTGAGGTATTGACTGATTTAAGGTTTCTGACAGAAAGGGTAAAATACGAGCACCTAATATCAGGCTGGGCAGTAAAAGGGTTAGAGCTCCACAAGGATGTTTAAATGCCTTATAGATAGTAAATGTTTGTCATCTCACATAGGGATTATGTGAAGTGCTGGATTTTTTTTGAAGTATAAGATGGGTACCTAGAGGCAAGACAGGATCTCAAGATACCTTCCCTTTCTCACTTCTGAATTTGATGATGAATAAAAGTATTAATTAAATCTGAGATCTAGTCACATTTTTACCTTTTTTTGTTGGTTTTGTGGTTTGGGGAGGGGTATCATATGACAAAAAGGGATGCCTGAAGGAAACTTGCAGATACTGAAAATGGTTTTTTTATTCTTATAATTGACTACTACAAAAAGTAGTCCCTCGGTGGGATAAAAGCAGCTTGAGGTTTTTATTAAATGATTGGGATCAGTTCCCAGCAGTGTTTTCAAAGCAAAAATTCCTTTAGAATCCTTACAGCTTCATTGTGTTGTTCCCTCCCTTGGAGGGTCAAGTACAAACGTCTTTGCAAAAACATATTTCTAAGAATTGTGTATGTGTGTCTCTTTGCTTTGAGCCTTAAAAGCAACATACTTGTGATGTTCATTGACATGAGCTGCTCGTCAGTGAACCACGAATGGAAGAGCTAGTGACAAACCTGCACATTTCTTACTGATGCTCAGCTTACAGGTCTAGATTTTGATGGATCACACAGTGGCAATCTAATGTCTGATGGCAAGGCTGCAGCACAAAAACTCTTCAGGATGAAATGTTGTTGGAGTTTGAGGAGGAAGGTCAGTGATCTGTTCCATCTGTACACAACCATGGTAACAGGTGTTTTCCTTTGCTGGGAGGTTGTTATCAGAAACTTCTTCCTTTGCTTCCAAGGTGCTGTGGAAGATTAGAAAGGACACAGCTGTAGCTCTGTTGACACAAATGGAGCAAGGTCTCAGCAGCCTGGCAAACAGTGTGGTATGTTCCGAGTGTGTTCAGTAAGTCCCAGGAAAAATTACTCCTGACTAGGGCAACAAAGAGCAAATTGGAGTGCTGGAAAGGCTTGGTTAACTGAAATTCTTCCCCCACCAAGGTAATTTGATTCAATTGAAGAAAAAAAATGATCCAAGACTTCATTTAGATTTAGTGGTGTATTAATGCTTTGGTCTACATAGCAATATCATAAGAATACCGGAAGTATTGCTCTTTACTTTGTATCTACATTGCTACTTTGAATGCATATGTAGTTATCTAAGTAACAGTTCAACAAAATTAATGCGTGATTGGGATGTCCTTTCAGTTTCTCCGGTCTTTGCCATTATCCGTCTGCTTGATATTCGCATGAGCTGGGGATCTGAGTGTCAGGATTCCATTAACGTTAGGTTACACCTTGGATAAGTAAAACATGATTCACCTGTCTCGCAGGCATGTTAATTCAGGTTAAGCTATCAATATGTAATCATTTTATAATTGCCCAGTGTTTATAAAATGTCTGTTTTCAACTGCCCCCCTAAAAAAAGGCACCGTGTGTCCTCAGTTAATACATTATCTTTACTTCCCTTTTTTCTCTGGCCATATACATTGGGAACTGTGCATCTGGCAGGCTTGCTTAACCAGTGGGAGAAACTAAGAGAGGAACTGAGCAGGCAGCCTTAGTAAAAACATTCTATTGTAGCAGAAACAGGATCATGGTGGCGGAACACGTAATGTGAGGTAACGTGCATGTTGTGGAACGGTTTGTTAGTGCAAGCACATGAATTCATGTCCAGAGTGGTTCCACTTCCACAGAAGAATCTGCTCTGTGTTTAGGACATAACCCAGGGCCTTGGCTCCAGGAGGACATCCACTCCAGAGAGCCACCTCCCATGGCCGCAGCACCCACAGCTCATGGATTCTGGAAAGGAATTTCAGAGCAGGACTGAGTTTGCTGCAAGAGACGTTGCCTGCCAAGAGAAGTATGGCAGTGAATGCTGGGAGGAAACTAACTCCCTAAAGTCTTATAAACTTACTTGGTCTTTTTTAAAGCCACTCAAGGAAACTTGAAATACCAGCACAAATGTTTTTTCACTTGGGATTTGTACAACACAAACCTATGCTTTAGGGCATACCTAGTATTATGTCTGAAGTTATTAAACTGGTCTTAATTCAGCTACTACTTATTGACTAACAGAACTCAACTCTGACTTTTCTTGAACTTTTTTTTAATGTTTCAGGTTATTACAAAATCCTGTAAACTGAAATCATGAAAGTAGATGATCTTTAAGGTTCCTTCCAACCCAAAGTGTTCTATGATTGCACCTTCAGGAGCTCTCCATAACCAACTGCTCTCGTTACATTTATTTGCCAGTAGATGTCACATTTACATGGTGTGGAATGCTGTGTAAGAAATGTCAGCTGCAGGGCATAGTAAGAACAAGAGACTTGGAAAATATTTAAGAGCAATAGGGAATGAAAAATTTAGGTTGTACCAGTCACAAAATATGTCAGGTAATACATGCAATACTAACCATGAGTATTTGTTCTTTGTATATTAGTAGATTTTGCCTTTAAATCCTTTTAGAGTTAATAGTCGTCATATCTTTTTACTGGTTTTCATATCAGCATGAGCAAAAAAGAAGGTTTTGACACTACTCTGAATGAAAGCATTTTTAAATAATGTGTATTATTGCACAGACTATATGAAAATTTCACTAAAAATCAGATTGATAGTTTCTATTTTCATTAGAAGCTAGAACCAGAGGGGAGTGTCTGTTCTAACAGCCCACAATCACATTTGTTTTATGTGCAATTGAAATTTCAGAAATACATTGTTTTTAACCAAAGATTGTCACCAGTAAAAACTGAAAAGTGCTCCTAAGCTGCTTCATTAAGTAAATAGTATTTATAGTCGAGTGGATATAAATTTTTTTGAGTTGGATGGTAATCACATTTAGATGTATCTCTACTAATTGTGTTTACAGGCAAAAGAACAACTGTTCATATTTTTCTGAATTATGTGATCACCAGAGCAGTTGGAGAACAAGTTACAGCAAATGTGCTCTTGAGAGCACCCGTGATCAGAGCTTCATCAACCAATTTAAGAGCTGAGTAAGTTTTTAAATGATCAGTCTAACTGTTATAACCTTAATGCAGAACTGTTGAATGTCATGTCCTGCTCATGTTCAGATGCATCTGGGTTTGGTTTATATCAAAAGAGAGAGTAGAGGGGAAAACAGGGTCTCTAATGTGTGACTGGAACATTTGCCCCCCTGTAACAGCGGTTCTTTTCTTGCAGTCTGTTTCGGCACCCACTGTCCACCAAAGCAATGCGTGCATCCTCTGAGCTTGCATGTTGACACACAAATCATAGGGATGTCATTTCTTTTCTTCCGTGTCAGCTCAGTGCCTAAGAGCAAACAGAGCACCTCTAAGTTCCCCCAACAGAACCAGTAACTGAGAGCTGCAGAAAATGCCCTTCCCTGGGTCCATGGTGCTTTCAGAGGGCTGAAGAGCAGCATTCTCCAAGGCTGAGCACAGAAGGAAATGGCAGACTCCGGTCTTCCACACCTGGCGTCACTTCTGGCAGTTACACCAATAACACCATGGAAAGAAGATGCTAGTATTTCATAGGATGTGGTCGCTTTACAAATGCTGAAAATCTGGATATTTCTGACAGTCAGGTTCTTCACTGCTGGGAGAAAAGCTTCCTAGCAAAGTAGGGGAAAAAACTAGCATTAATTTTCAATGTACTGTTTGAAATGAAGTTGAGATTTTTGCTTGTGTTTTGTTGACGCATGTCTGTCTGCAGATGTTTTTCTGAGTGCATCACCATGTTGTGCTTTTTCATCTGCCTCACTTCATACAACCAAAGTGCTACATTTTAGATTTCCCAGAGAAGTAGTAGCTATTTCACTGAGATGTCCAAGCCATGTTTCTATAAAATGTTTTTATTAGGCTGGATTCTGTTTAACAGGGTTCGTATTTCATATGAATACTTTTTATAAGCTTCTTGCTACATTATGACAAGTTGGGCAAATACGTGGCAGGTGTTACTGCTAGTATGGGTGCAATGAGCTGTGTTTTATACAATGATTTTTTAATATAAAGTATAAGCTTTAAAATAACAAAGGTTCAAGTCTAGACAGAAGCTTTATTAAATATGAGCAACTACCACAATAAGGAGTTGCACAACAAAATAAGTAGGGCAAGAAATTCTCAGTGAAGTGGATATAATTCACGTGCAGGAAGATTTATTTAAGCAATTCAGTCTTGGAAAATAGACGAAGCAAAAGCAGAAAGGTATCACTGGCCTTGCATTGTAGTCAGCTGCTGTACACGTTCATTTTTAGGCTGGTGTGTTAATGAAGAGGGTGCAACCCTAGTCATCTTATTGGAGATGCATATGATTACGAAAAAAAAGGTTGGGTAATGCATATTATATAAAAAGTACCTTAGGATACTAAAGCAAAGGTTTCAAGGCCTCCCCACCAGGACAAAAGCAAGGTCTTTGCCCCCCTGCCTGGTCAGTGAGTCTGAGCAGTGCTGTTCCCCTCAGGCTGGCAGCCAGGAGCTGTCACTGATCCAGCACTGGGCACCTGCAGAGCTTTCAGCCTGACAGCCAGAGCTTTCACAAAAGGTTGTGCACATCTCCAGACCCTGTTCTTTACCTCGTAAGAGTGTACCCAGGTAAATGTATGCAAGGTAAACTGAGGCCGACTGACTGCTGTTCTCTGACCTTGTGTTTAACACACACTGTAACATAACTACCTCAAAAATGAATGCCAGGTTGGTACCACATTGCTCTGCTGCATTCTGGCCACGGGTTTTCTGCCTCCCTTCCCTCCACACTTGCTTAACACCACTGCTGTCTTTAGACTTTTGTCTAGGCTTTATGCAGAACTTCAGAGAAGAAAGACAATACCCAGCCATGCAGAAGACCCTGGCAGGCCAGAAGGGGACTGTGAAGAAGACACATCATGATTTTGGAGGACCTTCCTGGCCAAGGCAGAAATTGAAGAGAGGCACTTCATTGCTGGACTCCATGGGCTGGGAACTGTCTCTCCTTCTGCCGTGCAGTGCTGAAGTAGGGAAGGGAGAGCAAGACAACAAGTATTCAGCTGTTGATGCTGTGGAGAAAGGTAAGTGGCAGAATTCCATTCAAGAAAATTAAAAAGACTATAGACAGGGAGAAAAGACCTTAACTGAGGAAAAACAGTTTTCTGAGAGTAAAGTGCTGGAAAGGTGCAACTGGACCAGTAACAGGGATTTTTCCTATTTCTGGGTAGATAGTAGTTGCTAAGAACGGTGGAAAAGACCCTTAGTTACTTACTAGTCCAAGGATGTCTCAAATAATCAGTACCATATAGGTGTGATAAAAGTGTAGTGTGGAGCAGGGGGGTGTTCAGAGCAGACTGGAAAGGAAGAAGGTACTGCTGAGACCCTACTGCAGCCCAGGGTGCAGCTCCAAATGTCCTCGCCTGGAAGGTGAGTGTACAGAAAGAGGAAAGGGGAACAAGATCAGAAAATGCAGACCATACAAGGGCTGTGGTCATTTAGACAGCTGAGTCTATATAAGAATGTAAATACCAGAGAAACAGAGAAGTCAAATACTAAACTAAACTATATTAAACTAAAGATTATTACTACAGGAACAAACAGGTATAAACTGTTTATATACTCTTCAAATTGTAGATTAATTGTTCTTAATCCCCAGCAAAGAGGAGCTGGACAGAGCCTTTCTGCTGGGCAGAGTGGGGTAAGATTCCTCACGGGCCCCAAGCCAGCGCTGGGTGTGGACGGGGCTGTATGAGGGCTTGGCTGTGGTGGCAGGAGATCAAACCCCATGACCTGGATGGTCCCTTTTCAGTCTTGTATTGCTAGGACGGAAACGATGCAAAAGGGATTTTTAGACTGTTATTAATTGACTGGACAGATCTGTACATTAATGCAGTTTGCAAGGCAAGCTGGCGTCTTACACCCATGTCACTTCCACACCCGTGACTAAAGCTGCTTAGAAACAGCTTGTGCCCCCATGGGATTCCCGAGCCGCCAGTGCTGTGCATTACGAGGAATTGATGATTCTTTTGGCCGCCAGCCACATCTGGATGAAATATCTCTGGTTTACTTTCTTCCTCACAGTGAGCAGCAGGCACCACAAACGATCGCGGCCAGCCCCGAAATGTCTCCCTGAAAACCCAGAGGAGGAGCAAGCACCTTCTAGCGTTTGTTCTACGCTGCGGTTCGGGTCCCGGCGGGCTCCCAGAGCCGCCCCCGCTGCTCCCGCCGGGGCCGTGAGGGGAAGGCGCGGCCGAGCGGGCCCGGGGCGGCCCCCGCGGGACTACAGCTCCCAGCAGCCTCCGCGCCGCGGGGCGGTGCGCGGCCTGCACGGCCTGTCCTGCTGAGGGCGTACGGCTCTCGCTCGGGCTCAAGGGCTCTGGGTCATTTGGTCGTTGTTGGCAAAGAAATACGTGTTTTATGCAGGGCTAGATCCATTCTACTCTGCATAATGCCAGCTTATTGAGAGGGGCTTCCCTCAGTGTGAAACCACACAGGTCCTGTGTTGTTTCCTCACTCAGCTTCCCCAATGCATACGTTTTAACCATGTTTTTACCCAGGGCGCTCGAATAAAGAAGGTTCAAAGGGCTTTATTTAGCTCTGGGGAGCTGAAATTCTGTAGCCTCTGCACAGCTAACAGGGTGTTACACTCTCCTTTGCCACACATGCCGTGCATTTTGTTTTCTACTATTTCATTGCCAGGGACAAAACAAAAGGATAGCTTTGCAGCAGGAAACTGGCATTTTTCAATACCCAGAAAACACGGTCCGCTGGTGTCCGATACCTGCACTGACCTTTGCGTGTTTCTCCTTGTGTGATAGCGGAAGTTCGGACACACACAGGACTGACCCCTTAACCTGGATCTACCAACCCTGGTCTCACTTGATTCCCTGCATGGCTTGGAAACGTTTGGTTTTTGGGGTTTTTTTGCCAGAAGTGGGATGCAAATTGTCAAACAAAAGGCGAATTCACTCTTCTGCTTTATCTCAGTCCAGACATAATTTCATTATAATTAAATTACCTTACCCCAATGAATGAAAATACAAGCCACGGATCATATTCCACACTGAATTTTTCCACAACCCATTTCCTTAACATTCCTCTCTTTGCTGTTCAAGGTCCTCTAGAAGGAATGCATGTACTGTGTGAGCCTCGCTTCAAACACTCAAAGGATTAACTGAAGAACATGATGAAAGGGAGAGTGTGAGTAAAATAGCTCGTTTATATTTGTATCCTCAAATGTCAGTTCATTACCAAAGTTAGAAACCAGCTGATGCAGAAAACTCCTTATGGCTTCATTTAGAATGTTTATTTCTTTAGAGACAAAAAAGAATTGCCTTGCTCAGCTCACTTGTCCAACATAAATATGCCACATTTTACAGTATGCTTTGGGATGGGAAGAGGGTTTCGTTCAGGGCACAGTACACTTAATACTCTATTTATCTTGTTTATCTGCATTTATTTAAATTCCAAAGCAGTGAGGACTGTTACTGCCCTCTGTTCTCAATGCTTCTGTCGATACTTGAGTGTGGTTACTTGCAAAGCTCCTGCAAAGCTTTGGTTATTTATCTGGCAGCACATAAGTAAGACAAAATGAAGTGGTTGGGGAAGTCATGTCTACAGTCCTTTCCCCAAAAGCTCACTTTTTTGGTAGTTTTAGTGATTGTAACTGTGTCCAGTTAGCAGTTAGGTGACCTGGATCTCCATGCAGCCGGGGTGCAGCAAGCTTTGTCTGGGAGTGAGACGGATGCAAAGTGCCTGGGACAATCCCATGTCCCCACTCTGGTGTCCAAGAAGGCTCTGTCTGTCTGTGCCAGCTGGGCATCCGTGTCAGAGCTCTGTGGAAATCAGGACAGAGTCACCAGTAGGTTCTGTGTGAATCCCCAGGTAATTTGTAATGTCCCCCTTGCCTTGCAACAAACAGCAGGAATGTAATTTGAGTGGCTTGACTCAGAAGGAAATTTTTCAAGTAAAACATCCCTCAAATTCGAAGTAACCCAGCCTGTTAAGGATAGTCAAAAGGTCACAGCATCTCAGTAGTGGTTGGGATGCAGCCCTGGCTGCAAAGCCCATGTGTGGGGAAGGCAGGGTGTGTTGATATTCCTTGCTTGATTCCCCTTGCACTGACAGTGCATCCATGTAATGTTTCTATGCCATTAGAAAACATCAGGAATCAAGGAAATACTGAAGAAATAAAAAAATAGTGTAAAAAGAAAAAAAGAAATGTTGCCAGAAAAACTTGACAACTTTTGTATTAAACTCTGTGGGTGAGATGTTATTGCCAGTGGGACAGAATTCGTAAGTTGTAAGCTCTTTGAGTTGAATCTTTCTGTACAGTAAATCCCGTGGGTATCGTCTCCTTGTGAAATAAGATCTGGAGCTTAAACGAGTAAGATCTGTAGACTCAGTGCCTCCATCTCTTCTCTTTCCCCAGTGCCGGCGGTGGCGCGGTGAGGGTGACTCGCTTGTGCTGTCCTTGGTCACTCCTCTTCCCCATCGCCCCGAGCCTGCAGTTGCACGAGTTCCACAGAAAGCCAAGTGTCTGCTACTCACATGCGTCTTGACGAACTCATTCTAGGAATGAATTTTTGTAACTTTATCAATTTTCCGAGATCTGGCGACTCCTATTTCCCACCTTGTGTAAAATTTCCTCGGCTCGGTACTGCATCCTTCAACAACTAGCTGGGGATTTGTTTCCTTTCTGTTACCCCTTACACCCCGCTTGGTAGGAGGAGTAGAAATGTCCACAAGGAGGCCCCAAGAACCTCAAGTCATGAACCGAGCCCGAGTGCTGCTCTCCGGCTTTGTGCGGCCGGCAGGTCCGCGCCCGCCCATACCGGCCNNNCCCGCCCATCCCGGCCCCCCCCGCCCCGACCCGGCGCTGCCCGCGGCTGCCCCTCAGGTAAGCGCTGCCGGGGGGAAGCCGCTCGGCGGAGGCGCCGCTCCGTGCCCCGCCCCGCTGCCGTCCCCAGCCCGACGGCTCCCCGGGTGCCCTCCCGCGCCGNGCCGGGCGGGGCCGCTCCCGGTGTCACTCGGAGCCGCCGCGGAGCGCCCGCTGCCGCCGGGGGGCGGGGGCCGCGGGCTCCGCCGCTCCGCAGCAGCCGGTAGCCATGCGCTGGTTTAGTTGCTCGTAGGTAGGTTTTTCTGCCTTGATTCCCCCGCCCCCAGTCAGAACTGACAATGTGGTGCAGCGCGAGCGGGCTCGGGGGTGCCCGTGAGATGCTGAACGCGTGTCACAGCCGCGGGAAGCGGAGCCCCGGGAGCCCCCGCCGCCCGGGCCCGTGGGCTCCGCGGGAGGTGCCCGCCCCGAGCCCGGGGGCTCCGGGCCGTGCGCGGCTGCGGCGCGGGGCGTTCCGCAGGTAGGCTGGTGCGGGTGTCGTCTGCAGTCACCTCAGGTGAACCGAGAAGTGATTTCAGGGAATGCGTAGAGTTGTTCGGTCAGCGGTGCAAGGAAGAAGCATCTTTTCGATTAGTTTGTTACTGTTTTCTTGGTGCTTTACATGCTGCTACATGTGTAATAAAGGGTCTTTTTTTTTTCCCCCCACAGCAGTATTAATTGCTATTCTCTATTTGTGTAAAGTTTTAGTTGATGAGCATGATTTCCCTATTCTGTACTTCCCAGAGCTTTGAGACATTTCACTGGCATCCATTAATGCTACAGCAAGAATATCCTGAGTCCTTGGTCCGTTCTCTGGTGCTCTCTGAAGTAGAAATGGCTTACTTGAGAACAGAAAGGAAAGGCTTAGGTCATTTCTGCGTGTTCTGTGGAGTGATGGAAAAAGCTATGTGGTGAAAGAATCCAGCATGCTGCAAGGAAGGAAACGAACTGGATTTTCTCCTGTGTCCTTCGTGTGCTCCTTTCCTTTTTGGAGTTTGGTATAGCATACCTATAGAAGTTGGTATAGCATACCTATAGAAGTTGGTATAGCATACCTATAGAAGAAGTTGCTCTAGTGCAGGAAGAGAGGTCTTATGGATAACATACTGATTTAGGCCTCAGGAGTTTGGTGCTCAATTAGTAACTGCTCACCAGCTTTATGTGTGCAATGGGCAGAAGTGACATGCTCGTCTGTATCCAAGTCCACATTTGTAAAACAAGGCTATGGATTTCCAAACTTTTCTAAAGATCTTCCATCTGTTTGGATCCTCTGTATCACAGGATGACTGAAGGCTTGTTAAGCTCTCTTGATACACAGCTATATATTGCAGGTCAATCTCCATGTGTATTAATACATACAGTTTGATCAAAATTTTAACACTTGTAAAAAAGATTAAATGTAATATTACCTTCCTTTATTTTCAGGCAAGAAATATTTCTTGTGTTTGAAGCACAGATCACCTTTTTTTTCTAGTTCATTAGCTACTATCAGCTTTGCCACGCTTCTGAGAAAATCAGTCTTCGACAGCACTGTTGCTCTCAAATGGAAACATGCTTGTGTCCCTGTAGAATGCTTGTTTCTGTTACATTATCCTGCTCTTATCATACTACTAGTAATTAAATGCAACTTTTTTTTCCTCCCTATTGATCAGTTGCTGAAGTAAAACTTCTGTCCTCCCCATGCTAACTGTTGACATGGAAAACAAGGAAAATGGCTCTCTGGATGTCAAAAAGTAAGTGTTCCTTTTACGTGAACAGCACATGGATTTTGAATGTAGTTTTCCTTTGAACTAATGTGGTTGGCAATAGTGACCATCTCCATCTTTGCTCATTCCAAACCCTCCCTGTTCTTAATTACTTTTATTGTATTTCAGCTTTGAAATAGAAGAGTCCAGGGCACTGAGTTTTTAAAAAATGATATGTGGTAGGACTATATAGCAATGAAGAGATTTAGAAGCTAGTTGCTTAAGTTAGGGGTACATTGTTTCTTTGCCTCTCAACCACAGACTAAAGCAAGTGCTAGTACTGTAGCCAATACTCTGCCTCTGCTCACCTGTCTGTTAGTGGCTTTTGCAGAACCAGTGCCTAAAGAGAGAAGTGTCTTGTGTGGAAGTTAGCTCTCTGTGCCCTTCTCTGCTGACAACCCACCTGTCTAGGGCTGAGAAGTAGTAGCAGCATATCACTTAGGTGTCCGTTCCCTTCTGAAACAGATACTTTAAGTTGTTTATTGGAGAAGCCCAAAGTTGCTGGGGTTTTATTTCAGACCTTGGGTGAGAGTAAGGCGTGGTGCGTACTGCTCTACTGCTTTCTTTTGTGTGGTAGACTACAGGCTAAAGCACAGGAACTTTTTTGTAGGCATTTACTTAAGGTCAGTAATTCTTTAATTAGGACTAGAAGTTCTGAATGACATTATGATCTGAGAAGTGAAGTTCTGTGTGGAAAAATCTGTCTTTGCTGCTTTAGGGTTACAGAAGCCACAGTGAGAGAGATGTACACATACGTGTATATATTAAAGGAAAAAAAAGACCACAAGGAAAGGTACTGGAGGGAGCTCTTAGTCTGTTCTGTCAAACTGCAACACTTCCGTGCAGCTGCACCTCATTGTTCTCCTTCGTATCTCTTTTACATAAGCTGTCCAAAAAACCGTGACAATGCATAGGCTACCATGCACTAGAGTAATGTAAATAATAATGGTCACTTCAGGCTACTGATAAAACACCTGATTATGACATAGCATCAAAAGATCCGGTGGCAGCCATTAAAATCAGCATCCTCCCCCTTCACTTGAGACACTGGCTACACCACACCAACATAAAGAGCATTTTCCTATTCGGTGACTATGAATAAATATCGTGTGTCCCTCAAAAACCACCTTCCCTTTGACAGTCTGGTTTCTACAATGAGCATTCTGGGGTGGGAGGGGAAAGGAGGCAGTCAAAGCAGGGACAGTTTATGTTAAATCATTTTCCCCAAGGCTTGGGTGATAAACTCAACTACTGATTGCTAAGGTGGCTTTTTAGAGTGGATGGAAATTGTAATTAAACAGTGGGGTTGTGGTTTCTAGATGAATGTATATAGAATATATGTGGGCATATCTACAAAGGAAGTATTTGACAGTTTCTTGAAGTGCCTATAAATAGCTTGGATAAAATCTGTTTGTTCTCAGCTGTATCCCTTCAGACCTTGCTGCTTCTGCCACATGATGGCAATAAAGGCACAGGGACAGCGGTGAAAAACAGACAAGCCTAATTCTTATTCATTGTCAGTGCATCTAGTATTTTGTTTCAAAGCCTAAAATGCCAGTCCTCTTAAGATTTTAAAGCATCCAGGATGTCGGGCATAAGCCAGTGTATGGCTAAGCCATGGATGTTATGTATTCTCTTTACTTGAATAAAGAATAGAGCCATGTCAACAGCGGGGTGAGGAGGAGAGTAACAAAGTCTACAAGCCAAATGAGCGTCTGTGTGGGTAGATGGGCTCAAATCCAGCCAGCCTCCAGCAGTCTGCCACATGCCTTCCAGTCTTTTGCAGCTGTAGCTGTGCAAATTGGCTCCACTTGAGGTCCAGCGTGATGCTATTCCTTGAGGCAGGAACTTGCAATTATTTCCTATGATTAAGTGATGATTGAGGTAGAGCCCCTGAAGTCATTGCAGTTGAGCCTTGGATGAGGCTAGACCAAGCTGTAGTTCCCCTAGTAATAAAAGAAGAGCTACAAGAAAAACCAAAGCACCTGGGCTGAGACACAAAATTGTGGAAAAGGAGGGTTTGGGGCCATATTTAACTTAAAATTAAAGTGTTTGGAGAAGTAAGAAAATTACAGTTAGGTGATATTTTTACAGACTGAACCTTTTATTTGCTGTTTAAGAAGGGTCAAATTCAGTATCTTTTTTTTTAACTGAGTTGTTGGCATTTTGTTTATTTTTAAGTAGGAAATGAGTAATTGAAAGTGACAGTCTAAGTCCTAGGGGAAATGCAAAGATTTAAATATAATTCCTCAAATGCTGCTTTAGTAAATATGTGCAGATTTTGTGTGGCAGTTTTCACATTTTACTTCTTAAGTCTCAGAATGTGCACAACACCAAAAAAATCTTAGTTGAAAGACATTCTTTGATTTAAAAAAAAAAAAGGAAAAAGTGCAGCTCTAATAAAGCCAGATAGTCTCATTTTCAATTTTGCTGAGTGTTGCTTTCTGTGTAATCACAATCAGTGAAGCAATTAATGAAGTAAGTCATCATGTGATGAGCAAAAGTAAGAAACTCCGTTTCTCATGGCTCGGAGACCTGTGATAAATGAAAGAAACTGCTTTAGAAGGCCCAGTGTAACACAGGTTGTGGATGATCCCTGTGGCCGGATTTTGTTGCTTTATTGACAGACACGTTTCAAGATTTTGGGGAGATGCAAAAACCATTGTTTCCACAAGTCTTCTTTCCCAGGACTCAGATAGTTGTAGAAATAAGAATGTTGTAGAAACAGTGATGGGAGGCACTCCGTATAGATGCTGTTTGGCTGCTTTAAAAAATGGTTGGCCCTTGATTTGCCCAGTTATTTTGCTGAAAGATGTACACATCTAGGCAAGGCAGAGATGGTGACAGTTGGAAAGAAAAGTTGAAGGACAGAACAAAAATATTGTCAGGAGAGTTTAATCTGTGTTTCTTTTCCAGCTGGTGCTGTTGAAATCAAAGTCCTGCCTCTAAGCTTCAGACCAGAAAATGAACAGGATTCTGACACCTGCCCTGATCTGTACATTTTCAATATTGCTTCATTAGCATTATGGTTAAGCTTGTATAACAATGGAAAATATTTGGCATGAACTTTATGACTTCTGGTTGGAGAAACATGTTAAAGAAACTCTTTGATGTCTTGCTCTTCATCCTCATAAATTGCAGTAGAAAAGGCAGTCAAGCTCACTGTGTCTTTTTTAACCAAAAATTTTCAGATACACAGAGGTTATCTTTGTGATAGGGTGATTACAGTTTGAGGAAAAAAAATGCAGGATAAGGATAGTGATATGAATGTTTTGTTGTTTCTGCTGCTGTTGAAAGCAATTGCCTGAGGTTAACCACAGAAGGAATTAATTCTGGTTGTGTTTAACAGATGTTTTCTCAGATGCACAGCTATTTAAAAAGTCCATAGATTTGTCCAAAGATGAGTCTGTCAAGAGTTTTGGGAAATTTTCTGTATTGAGAATTAGTGCAATCGTTTGGTGCTTCTTTGTTTTGTTTTGGCTGGGGAGTTTTATTTGTTTGTAATTTATTTGTTGTTGTTTTGCAAGGTAAAGATGGCTATCCATAATTTCTACCCATGTTACAAAGACAGTCTCATCTATGTAAAGAATAATCCACATACAATTCTTTAAGTACGTGGTAGCTGAAAGCAAGCTGCAGGCTTGAAAGGCAGGAATTTGGTACCCCAGTTACGGCAGTTTTCGTTCTCCAACAGCAAAGACAGCACACTTGTAGGAAGATCCTAAGTGATTACCTTTGGCTGATGTGAAGATTCATACACTTCCTTCTTCTCTGAAAGGAGAGGTATCTCAGTTTTCCCCCGCATCAGGTCTTTGGAATGTGAAAGGACAGGAGTGACTGTTCTGTGTTGGGGTGGGGGGGAGATGTATCAAAGAACACTTTTCCTGGAGAAACAAGGAAGGAGGGGATGTACATGAGGCATGCACAAAGAAGCAGCAGATGTTCCGCACACCTTTAGTGATTACTTGTCTGGATTTGCACTTTGCAGTTCAGTAGAGAATGGGAGGCCTCTGGATCCTGCTGACTGGGCTGTCACCGATGTTGTGAATTATTTCAGGACAGCTGGATTTGAAGAACAAGCCAATGCTTTTCAGGAACAGGTAAATCTGTTAGCAAACACCTTTTGACTGCTGCCAGTTTCTTACATTGCACATTTTTGCCGTAGGCCTGGTTATATACTGTAAAATGGGAGAGAAAATCCCACAGTAATGGGGGGATTTGAGTCTGTTATTGAGTGACAATGCATGGGACTGTGATCTCTAGTAATAATACTGTTCTACAAGCTGTGGATAATGAGTTGGAGTTTGTTTAAAACAGGATTCTGAAAGGTGAGAAATCTAAACAAATTTTCTGGCTTGAACTGTCTCCCTATAGAACCCACTCAGTTTCACTGTCTTGTTATTTAAAATGTGAATGGTATTTAAAATGTGAATTCCCTTTTTTCTTAGTGTATTGTGCAAATGCACTCATGAGTATTTATAAAACCTGGGACTTCCAAGCAACAATTTGAGTTTGAAGGCATAGGATGAAAAAGGGGCTGCCGTGTTGCATTGAACTTGGCACTACAAGTGAACATGGAAAGGACAAGTTGGCAGTAAGTTGGCAGAGGAGCTGCATATTTGTAGGACTCAGTCTAAGAAAGAGGTTGAGTCTTTGTTTCTGGGCTTTGTAACTGCTGATACTATTGGAAGGCTTCTTTTGGTGGATTAGATCAGCAAAGACATGGACAGTCAGATGGCCCATTGTAACTCACCTGCCAGCAGCTGGTAAAGGTGCGTTAGTGGGGGAGAATAGCAAAGTCAGCTTACTTGGCCTAAAGCCCACCTGTTCCATAGAGAAGTAGCTTACATCAGATTGGCAGTTCAGCACCACCCCAAATAAGTCTGTAGGTTTGTGTGTAACTACCAGGAAATTAGTCACCCACAGTTGTAATTCGTTTTCAAAATAGTTGGCTTGACCTTCCAAGGTACTGAGCTGGCGCAAGTTATTGGCAGCTTTGCAGGGACACTGTACATTGCACATGAAATAACATCATGGTTGATCAGGTTAATGTTGCTGACCTTCAGCACCATGTCTGTGAAATCCCATCTGATTGTAACTGATGCATATAACAAAGTACCTAAATTTAGCTCTTTGTTCTTGAGGGTGAACAGCCTGGTGTTGGGTGATTCTCTGGCAGGTTGTAGAAAGAGGTTCTTTCTGCAGCTGCTACTCATTTTTCAGAATTTGAAGCTGGGTGAACATGCCAAAAAAAAAAGCATTTGAGTGTGTTCATTCCTTAATACCAGCATCCATGTCTCCTCAACAGCCCTGGAAATGTGGGTTAAAAAATCCACATAAGCAAAGTATTTGTGCCCTCTGGGAGTCTTTCCCTGATACTGACAAATATCTCTGACTTCCATCAAATATCTTAACCTCTTTGTCTCACAGCTGACAGTATTTTCAATAATACTGCAGTAATTACTACTGATTTTGTAGCAGGAAGGTGAGGCTAACTTACAAGTTTCGGCAAATCAGTTTGCAACAGCCTTACGGAAAGCAGCATAGAAGTAGAGTGTAAAGGCTTTGTTAGTGTTCTGCAGTGAGGGCAGGTGGTTTCAGTAGGGTGACTGAGGACTCTGGTAGGATAGCTATGTGCAGAGATGTGGCTGTGATTCCACTGCCAACTTCACTTTATGCTAAAGCCTTGGAGAGAGAGGCTGACAGCTGCCACCAGGATGTGGCCAGGAGCTGAGGGATGGACAGTCACAGCAGAAGTCATTGCCATTTCCTTCCCCCTCCTTTCCATTAGCAGCATGAAGAGCAGCAAGTGCCTGGCTCAACATAGCAGGTTTGCTGGTCTATTCCCTGTCTGCACCAGGAACTGCCCCATAAACAACCCTGTCCCTTACTTCTTATCAGTGGTGCTGTTCAGTTTCTTCTGCACTATTTTCTACCACTAACTTTAACTGTGTTCTTACAGTATTTTTTATCAGGATCTTCCAGGTATGACAATGCAGACAGGTTCACTTTGAACCCTTAGCCATCCTCTGTCTATAGAGCACCAGGCATGCAGCTGCAATTCTGGCCATCTCTATTTTCCTCTGTCATTTGCAGTTGCCTGGGCCCCAGAAACCTAGTTTCATTTGATATACTGCCCTGAATATGTACTGGAAGAGGAATGAGTTTGTAAGCGGTAAAGGAGAGTATTCAGTTTCACCTACAACACTGGGAAATTGTTTTCCACTGAACTGCTTCAGTAGGGGTAGCACAATGGTTTCCTTACAATATCCTTAGCCCAGAATGTAATCATGACATCTGTTATTACACTGAGCTTTTACACAACAGTAACTGAGTCCACACTTTCTTTTGATGAATCTGAATATGTCTGGACTCACCTAAACCAAGTGATTTTTTCTTACAGTATTTTAAGGAAAGTTAGAAGACATTTTAAGGGCTGCAGAATGTTTTATTAAAACTGTATTGTAAGTGCTGGTAAGAAGTCATGCTTATGTGATGATTATATATTATTCCTTCTTGGAGTTCCACTGATGTCAGCAAATCAAAAGAGCTCACTGATGAAAACAGATTCAACTGGAGGATGTTGCCCAATAACAAAAAACTATAACATCAGCAAGCAAAACAGACAAGCCAATAAGCTGGGGACATAGGATACCGAAAGAGGGAGGAATACCAGTTGCAGGATAAGGGTGTAAACACCTTCAGAGAAATGCAGCCTGCCAGTATGTGGCTGAGCTTTCTCTAGGAGCCCTGGAAGTGTGGGGGACTGTGGCTCACTCCAAGACTGAAGCCATTGGCAAGGTCTCAAGATGTGCTCGTGCTCTGACTTTTGTATTTGCCCATGTGGCTTCTTGACCATTAGTGTTGTGATAGCCAGACATACCCAAATAACCCAGTACTGGTTTGCTGGCCTCACTGTAATGCCTTACCAGAAGGGAAACTGGGGTTTGACATCAGCTGATGTCCACTGCTGCTTTCTGGCAGAGCCATGGTGTGGAGGAGCACGTGAGCGTGCTGGCTGTCATGCTCTTGTGTTGGCTTACTGTAAAACTTCACACTTCTCAGTCACTTAGAGCAGAAACAGTGGTGGGAGGACTTGAAGCTTAACCAGTCTCCTGGTTATTTACTGAAGACAACATGATGCTGCTGTTGAGGTCATCCTTGCACAGTGAGGAATTACTGTTAGTTTGAGTTGTGTAGAGAAGTCTCTCTGCAGGTAACATCAAAAAGAGAGCTTGCATTGGAATTGCATCCTGAAAAAATCCAGAAAATAGAGAAATAGCAGAGAAGAAATCAGAGAAGTCACCAGAGCATACAAAATCTTACCTGGTGCCAAAAAAGAGTTAACTGTGACAATTCTGCAGAAGCAGGTTAATGTGGAAAACTTTAAGGAAGTGAAAGAGGTAAAACTTAAAATTCACACAAAGATATAAAACGCTTGAACTCTGAATATGTAATCACTCATTCCTACACAGATGTGTTTAAAGAATCAGTTTTCTATTCAGTGAAAGTCTTAGTAGTTACCAGCATTTCTAGAAACCACAGGGAACCCTGTGGAAGAAGGGAAAGGAATAGATGCTTTTTTTCTATTCTTGGAGTTTCTCCTATTCCAGGTACTGGATTTACTCCATTTGGATCCTACCAAGCTGGAGGCTGTTCTTCCTCCATAGCATCGTTGAACAGCAGCAGAAAAAACAACTTCAGATCGGTCATAGCAATGAGCAAAATACTCACGGGTGTCAAAATTCCCACAGAAAGAATTGTGACGAATGGAAAAGAGAGGATAGAAACTGGTTTTAACCATTAACATTCTCAACAGTAATTGGAAAGAGGCACCTGCTATAATTGGGTAAAAAGTTACTGGAAACTTTTTTTTCTTTTAGAAATATTGTTACTTTGTGCTCCCCTGAAGGATTACTAGTTGTATACATGTTGGGGATATTTTAAAGAAATGCCACTTTCAGCTGATCTTTGACTATGTTGTGGTTTGTCCATGTATTTTGTATTTATAAACTTTATCAAATTGTAAGAGAGATCAGTCTGGACAAATTCCTGCTGGGTTTTAATAGAAGTCTTCTTTTCATGTTGAGTTGTAAAGGATGGGATCTCTGATATTTCCAAGATAATATTTCATATTCTGAAGGAACATGCTGCAGTGGGATAAGTTGATGTGTAATGTTTATAATATTTACAAAAATACTACATTTTGGGACAACAATAAATGCCAGCGTTTGAATTAGTTGTTGGTTATTGATAACAAATTCATCAGTTAATACTAAGAGGTTTTAATTAAAAGTATAAAAAAGAATGAAACAGCAGAGTGGAGTCCAGTGCAGGAGAATGCCAGATAAGGCTATATATGTGTTTGGGCTATGATGCCCTTTGGAGTTCTGGCTGTGTTGGGAGACACGAATCAATGCATCGTTGTGTAGCTGTGGCTCCTGTTTCTGGAGCAGTTCAGTGTGACTGAACTGTAAGAATGTGGAATGAAAAGGATGGTCCCATGTCTGCAAGGGAGAAGGGAGTTGAGAGATGTGGATTCTTTCTCTTCCATTTTGACAAGGTTTTGAGAGGGAAAAAAAGCCCCAAAGCCTACAGGATTTTTAACCTAAAAAGGTCAGAAGGTCAAGGTTGTGAGGGAAAAAAAAATCCCACCATATCTGTGATTTACAAGAGGTGTTTTAAGCAGGAAACTGTAGGGGTTTTTGAGGGTTTTTTTAAGCTGGCAAGTTGCTGCTTTTCTCCTCTTCCCTTGTAAGTAGAGGAAGAGAAGTTCCCTCAGAGCATCAAGCTCCAGTTAGGCCCTTCTAAAACTTCTGATTTCAAGAGCCTTTTCCTTTTTTCCCCCACAGGATGCATGGGAAGGTTGCTTTTTAAAGAAGGCACCTGAAGTTATTAGCAGATACTCACTAGTCTAAACTTGCATATTGCTGTCAATAGTAATTCTTCTGAAATGCATTTCATAAGCTGCCTTCTTAGGAGTATCCTTCCCTTAATGGCTGATAATTAGGCCTTCTTCACTTGTACCTATTAATTTGAAAGAGGCTTACAAGGAGAGAATTTTGAAATTAGGCTCATTTGGATTTTGTGCTTGACTAAATATTATTTATGCCTTAGTCAGCACAGGTGAGCACTTGAAAAGTAGACAGCGGAGTTTAGCAGCTGTGAACATGGTTTCACGAAAATCAAGGCTACTATTTCTTTTCTCACTGATCCTCCATAGTAGTCTTCCATTTGTTGCATGACTGTTCTCATCTGCTAGATTTGTATATTTGTCTTTATCAACTCTTTAATTCTTCTTATAGGAAATTGATGGCAAATCATTACTGTTGATGACAAGAAATGATGTACTGACTGGACTTTCATTAAAACTGGGGCCTGCGCTGAAAATCTATGAATATCACGTAAAACCTCTACAGACACAACATCTAAAGAACAACTCTTTATAGCTAATTGTCTAATTGGGGTCATGATGTGCCTCAAAGGAAAAATAAGCAATTTGGTTTCATGTGATGGAACTTTGTAAAGAGAGAATATATCTATTAAGAGTTTAAACCAAATTACAATATATATCCTATTGGATAGAGTTGGCAATATACTATATGCTGAGTCTGAAAACTGAGAGAGGTGGTGTGTATTTTTTACATAGTACATAATGATTTTCTCTTTTAGGAAGTGTCAGTGAGCATGTTGAGATAGCTACATCACTGTATCCAGAACAAAAGGGAGGTATGTCATTCTCATTTTTGAGCCAGACATGTTCTTGATTTCATTAATTAAAATACCAAAAAAAAAAAAAGAAGAAAATCAACCCCAAAGTTTACATGCATCTTTAGAGAGAGGAACCAATTAAAGTAGGTTTTGATTTACACTAAAGACCTACTAAAATTATTACTACTTATAATTTCAGGATGGGACTGACACTTGCCAAGTCACCCTTTTTTGCAGAGGGTCCTATTTTGACCTTATTAAGGTTTACTCGTGGTATGCTGCAATGTTTAAAGCTGTACATAGAACTAACATAACTCCTTCAATAGCAGAAGGTGTTGCTGACAGGTGAAACTGGGTTGTGTATTTTTTGCTGTCCTTTAAATTTTCAGCTTTTCACCTGTTTTTAATAGTAGTCCTATGTAAAATATAGTTGGTTTTTAAAGGTTTGTGTTGCTTTGCAAACAAAAAAAAAAGCTTCATTTTATTCCTTTTTTAATTTATGATTATTTTCTAACATTATGCAGAAATTTGTAAAAAGTAAAATTCTGCACATTTTTAATATTGTCTGTCTTTGGTGTTGTAATGATTGATTTTTTTTTTTTAATGCTTTACTTAACACTTTGAATACTTGTTTTAAGAACTGAAAGAAGCTGTCTTGTCACAATACATCTCTGTTAAAAGAGAGTCATGTTCAATCTGTTTGTACTGGTTCCCTATTTGATAGGTTGCTTGCTATATCCCAATAAAACATTGCTTATGTTTGGATTCAGTTTACTTTACAGATCTTTTACTTTCTCTGTTGTGGTATATTGGAGCTCCTTTTCTCCATTTTCCTATTAAAAAGGTACCAAAACCTACTTAATATTCTATGTTCTTGTGATTACTTTTAACGTCAGCTACCATAATATTTAAAGATTTAATTGTTTTTGCTCTTTCTTCTGTGGTGTTACATACTGCTGAAAGAGAAGCCCTGGTCACAGTTCACCAGTAACATCTGTGTTTCCCTTACCCCTGTCTGGAGCTGTCAGTGGTGCAGAGCCACTGTGCTGGCCCTGGTACACAGGGTGGTTTGATTTACCCCAGAATGTCTGGGAGACAGCCCATGGATGGTGCAAAGCCCTGTCTGGGCTCACCATCATCTCTGGCCCAGAGAGCTGTGTCAAGACCCGTGAAAAGGGGATGTGGGGTTGCATCAGTGATGCTGAGCAAAGAAACCAGTAAGTAGGAGATAAGCATGAGAATGTGGTGAAAGTAGAAACGGTATGGGAGGAAATGGTGAGGGAGTGCAGCTGAGAAGGGAGAAGGGTGCTGCTTTCTGCCAAGTGGGGACAAGATTCAGGGAGGGGAAGGAGAAACTCCTGCAATCTCCTGCCTAGGCGGTGGCCGTGTCCTCACTTTGACTTGGCCAAGTGTGAGGTGGCTGTTGATGCTACAGTGCTCGGAGAGTTGCTTGTGGCTACTGGAGTTAAAGGGAGAAAGGGGAGAGAAGGGACAAAGCCGTGGTAATAGCTGTGCCAGAGGCAAAGCTCATGGTATAAGCTATATTACATAAATATATACAGCAGCACGATTTCTTGGATTCTTTCTAACCTTTATGTGGTTCAGTGTATTTATTTGGAATTTGAGACAATAGGACAGAGATGTATTCATCATTTCTGTCTGGCCCTTGTATTGCGCTTACTTCAGGTATTGGTCTATGACCAGCAGGTTTGTAAGTCACGGTCTGAATTCTGCTTAGGATTTTATTTATAGTTTGGTCATGTCCAGAGATACCTGCTGGGAGTAGGGATCTTCTGGTAGACTAGATTCAAACAGAGATCATCAACCCTGCCTTGGGGAATTCTGAGCTATCGACTGTATCTGGCTAATTTTGGGCTGCAATTTAAAAATTATACGTGAAACTCCTAAATATTTTAATATAGAATTAGATATGTTTAGGAAAAGGATCGTGAAAACAGTCTGGACATGCTAACCGGCACTGTATTTGTAGAATTATTTTGGATGAGAATACATAGTGCTCTGTTACTGAAGGATTAATTGAATATTCTTTTTTCTCCATTTGCATATTTTGCATGGGATTTACATTTTGTGGTCCTATGGACGACGGAATTAGAAGTAAAACATACTTATTCCAAGAAGGAGTAAAAATCTCCACTGTGCAGACATGAGAGTGCATTTGATGACTACTGAACACAGTTCTTTCATTTAATATGTTTAATGAGCAAATGAATTGCATTTGGAAACATCCAGATTGTATTTCCCTTTTGCTCAGCACCACTGAGTCATACAAGTAAAGGCCTAACAGAAATCTCATTGCAAGTGCAAAAGGGAATTTGGAAAATATTGGTCAAAACTGACAACTTTTTTTACCGCCTCTGATTTTTATTGTAGTTTCCTGCTCTTCTCTGAGCTTTCTAATGCTGCTGTTCTCTTTGTGTAGTTGACTGTTCTGATTTTATCTCTTACATTCTCCTTGCTGTTTCTGGGAGAACAAAAAAATCTTTTTAAGAGGCTGGAGGGTTTAAAAGAGGAAGTCAAAGCCAGTTTATTTTTAGCTACCATTCCTCTTGCAGAAAACACAGCTGCTGTTGAGATGAGGAAGCAACTGATAGGAATTACTGGATACAATGTCAGTACTGCAGCTCTGAGTTGCAGAGCTATGCAGGAATCCAATTTAAATCATGCCCTTATATGTGCCTGCAGCTTGGAGAGTCCCTCTTCCTTAAAAGCCTTGCCTGTGCTCTGGGTGATGGTTAAGCTGCCAGCATCTGACTGCTCAGCTGATACAGGGGGTGAGTGTGATGATGGTCTTGGCTTTCACACCAAAGCACAATTTAGAGAGTGCCCTTTTTCTCCTGGAGGCAGCTTTAAGGAGTAAAGCAGCACTGAGCTCCCCTGCCCTGCTGTCGGTCAGCACAAAAACAATCATGCTACAGCCAAGGTCTTCTCTTCCCTGTCCTTCCTCTCTCCTAATATCAGTAGTGCATATCTAGCAGAATCTTTCATACACTTTAAAAATTATTTGAAAGCATCACAGTATGTCTATTCTGGCATGAAGGGTGTGAAATATATATTGGAATTGTTCACCAGCTCTGGTCACTCTCCTCTCAAGCTGTGGATGCCGAACAGGGCATGTTCTCTTTGCATCCAAACAGAGCCAAGTACCACACATAAAGCCCATGTAAGGCAACTGTCAGCAAAGCATGGGATCTGTGGCTGTACCTGTCCACCAAGATCACTTTCTCAGCCCAGAAAAAATTGTTCTGACTACTTGCTGCCTTCTCCCATCCCTGCATGTTATTGTTCCCAGTTCGCTCTAATGTGCTGCACTTGATCAGTTTGTAGAAGATTCTTTGCCCATATAATTATGAGACAAGATTCGTCAGCTGTAACAAAGGGAGTAGCCCCCCATGCATCACTCCTGGTTAGAAATGGCCCTGGCAAAATGTCTCATTAGGCTGTCACTGTCAGGGATTAATTGCTAAATTAACTCTCCCTTCTTTGCCCTGCTTTATCCAACATGTTCAAATTCTACCAAATCCTGTCACTCCTTTTAAAAAATCAGCATTGAATTGATCTTTTGTCTTCAACACTCCTCTTTCCACTGTCGCACTTAAGTAACAGTGACATTTTAAAATCAGAGGGTCTTACTTTCTGTGAGTCTGGGAGAAGCTGAAAATTTATTTCTCATTTTTTAATGGCAATATTTTATACGGTTTGAGTAGGACCAGAAAAATGCTACCTTACTTTGTCTTCATTCTGGTTCTTTACTTCCAAGTCAGAACAGCAGTTCTTTCTCTTCTAGGAATGCCTTTTGGCCCAAAAGTCTTGTGGGAAATGAAATGATTTTAAGTGTGTATGTGGATGGTGTAACAATTGCTGGCTCATAAGGAGCAGGGTGAGTGGAGCACTGCAGAGAAGGGTCTCCTCTACTCTCTCCTTTACCTGAGGCAATTTCCACAGGCAATGGATTGGCTTCTTCTTCATCTAATGAGAGGACTTGGTGTTTGGAGATGTCATCCAAGAGATCTCATCCATGTCCCGTTCCATCACATGGAAGGTCTCTATGCACCCTCACCACTGTGTTGCTCCATTTGGACAGCAGTTTCCCCAGGGGGAATGCTGAGGACAATGGGCAGACGTTTAATAAGTAGCTTTCATTCCTGTTGGGAAAGTGTGTCTTCTTTTTAATATGATATTGTAACAAGGTCATTAAATTATTTTTTGCTTAGCCCCTATAATTAGGAAATTGATTTAGTGATGTTCATTTGGATCTCCAATGTGTATTCAGTTCCCAGAATAACATGGGCTGGTAGTTGCTATAAATTTGGGAAATTCAGCTGTAACCTCAGGCATGCAGAGAGCCCAAAGGGAGCACCTTGAAGACTGTAAGTGGTTCTTGGTCTCCATGTGAGAGTTTCATTGCTGCTGAAGGCTGCTGGTGAGTACTGGAGACCGCTGTTGTATTTATATGCTGCACTCGTGAGCATACTTGCTAAAGGAGCAGTCAGCAGTTAAAATTCTGTATCATCAGCTGATCTGCTGATAAGGCAGCAGCAAATGTCTTGGCATTGGCAGACTTGCATTCATCTCAGGATGTTCTCTTCCCTTTTTTGGATGATTGCTATAATCCAGCTGCCCGTCTATAAACACTCTTTGGTACTTACTATATTGAGGATGCCTCTGATTTTAGCAGATGTCTCTGAATTGTATCAGAAAAGGGAGGGAAGGCTCATAATTTCCACTGATCTCTTGGATTCAAGAGTAACATTGCTTTGTCTTGTCCTAGTAGAAGGAGGAAGGAAGTAAAAAGTAAGGAACTTGTGGCTGAGTTTGTTCACAAGCTGGTGGCCAAACTGGGGGGAGAGAAGAGTGGACATGGGTGTGTGCCTGGGTGTAACAACCCTGTTTCACAAGGACACTCTTCAAATTCTCTTCTCCCTTCTGCATAAATAACACATGCCAGTTTGCCTGGGCTTTCCTACTTGGAAATATGTGTGTCTAGAGCATTTGAAAACGTTGCAGGAGTATGAGGCCATTAAAACTTGAACTCTTGTCTTTTTCAGTCAGATGTAATGTAGGAATAAATTCCTAATGCCACACTTGAGAAGTGGCAGAAGCCCTCCACAGCACTCAGGCACTCTGGTTTCTGTGGCATTTCCCTCTGTATCAAAGGTTTCTCTACCCCCTTAGTTACTAATTTTGAGTACCTCCAGTCTTATTTGGGTTGGATTTTGTTTTAGCAACAACTAACCCCAGATATTTTTTCTGTTTTGATTGCCATAGAGTAGTCAAACCTCAGCTGATCTAGTATGTGTCATTTATACATGTATTTTATACACATATGTGCATGCATGCACTCAGGTATATGTCTGTATATTTCTCAGTCTGCCATGAATGGTGAGGGCCTCAGAAAACAGTTTATATTATAGCTGAGTTGACATTTTTGATCCAATAACTGGAAACATTTGATAGGTTTCCTTTCTAGATATATCTGTGCACTTTCCAGGAGGAATATGGTTGGCTGTTGTGTGTATAAAAATAGCGGAATTCTAAATTCAGAAGTATTTATTTTGAGGTTTTTGGTCAGAAACAGGTTTTTGGTCACTTTAAGTAGCTCAGTTCAATTTAAGAGTCAGGATTATGTACTCTCAATAAGAGCAAGGTTAAATTAAGAAAGGAAAAAGACAACTTAAAGGAAGAAAAAAAATTAGCTGTAATAGGTAATAAAAACTGGCAGGTTTAAATGTATATTGGAAAGCAGGTAGCAACATATATAGAATAATACAGTCAGGGAAGACAGATCATTTGCGCTGACCCTGACAGTGACATTTTCTCTCTCTTTTAGGTACTGGCTGATGAGTTTAGCTGGTGCATTTTATCTGTGTGACATTGGTTGTGTGTGGAGCATGATGAGCAGCTGAGGAGGGCTGTGTTGGACTGTCCTGGGCAGTTATCAGAATTGAACAGAAACAGGATAAGAAAGAATCAAAGACTAAAAAGATAATATGTTTGTGCACCTGAAATACCCTGTTTCTTGGTAGGAGACTTCAGCCCCTATGAACCACTGAGATGTAGCCCAGGAACAGCAAGGTTCATGTTATCAGCAAGAAGTTGTATTTTAAACAGCAATTTTACAATCTGCTAGCTGCTGCTCATTTTCATCAAGTGTGATTTCATCAGCAAAGCATCGCAGCTGCTTCTGAGTAAAACACAGTAAGCAACTTGAATAGTTCCTTAGGACAGGAACTGAAAAAAACATCTGTCTCAATGAAATTAATGCAAGTCCATTGTGGAGACGGAATCTAATGAAGCCAATAGGAATATGGTCAGATTTCAGGCCCAAGTAAGTCTGGCTAACTCACATTTTCAAGAATTATTTATGCCACTGTTATCTTAATCTAGTTGCCATATGGGAAATTTGGGTTGCTTCCGATTGCCTAAGTGCTTTCTTTAGAAGCAATCTGCCCACGTAAGTGACTCAGGTTTGCAGTGCTGGATGGAGCTGCACTGAGATGCTCTAAAGACTTAGTGAATGTCTGCATGTTTGTGGAGGTTTATACAAACCACACTGTTTGAGTGTACGTGTGTGCTTGTTGCCACAGGAAAGGCTCAGTAGACAACTGCTCACTGCTTTGTGTCCTCATTCTGCCATGGAGGTTAGTCCACCACTGCCTTGCAGGGCCACAAATGAAGCACAAGGAGTAACGAAGGAAACCTTGTGCCTAATGCAATAAATTTCTTGCAAGGTAGAAAGGAAGTTGGTCGTGCAGATCTGCCTTGTTTCAAAAAGAGGTAAATGCTGACATGTTCAGTAAGATTCTTTTTCATCTGTTGCTAGTGAACTGTCATTTAGAAGAAGATTGGTCACTTTTTAGGTGAAATTGCAGGAATTAAAATAGTTCTTTTACTTACAGTGTTCACATTTATATATAAGTAGTAAATAGTCAAAGACTAGTTTGTTTTTTGATGTTGCTCTTTATTTGCCTTTAAAAGATACATTAATAAATTAAAAGCACCTAGAAGTGACAGAAGTAGCAAGACATAAGCCCGCAAGTACAATACAACACAATCTAAGAAGGTAAGCAAGAACGTCCCCAGGAAAAGCTAGAAGTGTTGTAAATAAAGCTTTCAGAATTGGCTGGTGACCAGAGAACATCATATCTGGGACAGCTTCACTCTGTGGTGTCATTTTTCCTGTTGTTCAGGAGATAACTCCAGCTGGTGGACAGTTCTTCCCTTGCATCTATTATGCCCTGCTCATCAAGGCGAGTTTCCATCCTGCAAAGCACCTCAAAATGTCACACAGAGTAGGGCATCTCCCCCATTTCTGGTGCCTATGAATTTAATGATTGTACCCAGAGCAATGCTGCATGTCTGCCAAACTCAGGAGGCACAAAGGCAACTGAATTGCAGTTTTTAGAAGTTACTTTGGGCACTTCCCATTGGATTTGTACTCTGTCACATGGAGTCTGTGAAAATGACATTCGGAGAAAATGAGAGCAAGGGCTAGAAGCTGTTGGAAGCTGAGCAGAATTCCTGTTGCAAATGTCGTAGCCACAGTTTGTGAGATGAGAATCATTGACTGTATTGTTTTATCATTATGTTCAAAGCTATCACCTGGGGTAACTGAAGTAAAATATGCATTATCTGTCTGTCTAGTAGTCCCTACCCCTCCCAAATGTAATAGGACTACGTAGGTTGACTCCTGCCTGCTCAGAAGTCGTGATAAGATTATTAGACTAAAGAAAACTATTTAATTAAACCTCCAGAGATAGCCCAAACCCGCAAATCACCTGAGAGATTAATGTAAAAGTACTATAGTAACTATAGTCTGATGAGTAGCAGCAGCAGCAGTCATGCAGTCAGAATACATGCAGAGAAAGTAGTCAACAGCTGTAACTATTCACACCACAAAGGAGATATGAGAGATGCTTTTTTTCCTTCCCTTTCTGTTTCTCATTTTCTGTGCAAAGAAATCCTGATTCTGACTGTTCAGTTGCTGGGTCAGAACCTGAGCTCTGTAGATCAGTGTGGCATTAAGGGGTCATGACAGGTTATGTCAATGAAAGAGCAGTTCTCATGCCTGTATATTCATTTTACTGAAGAAACACTTAAAGAGAATATACAGATTTCCTAATTTTACATGTCAAAAACATGTTACAGACATCAAATTAATTGTTTCATTAAAAGGTCTGGGAATAGCTAGTTTAAAAATTAATTTACTATAATATTTCCAGCTGGGATTTTCCAAAGAGCTTAGGGCATTTCAGTCTGCAAATCACAATGGAATTCAGGGACAGACTTTGATTTCTGATTTCCTGAGGGTCCTTCATAAATCCCACGGTCAGGAGTTCACGGAGGGGAAAGTAGTCAGCAATGGAAGAGGCCAATAAGGAGTAAACATTGATAGGAAAGCCATGCTATTAAGTTTATCAGGAAGGTTGAGTATAGCCAAGAGGTTTAGTTTCCCTGGGCAGCTGCCAGTCCAAACTGACATTTCCTCTCATCTCTCAGCATACGGTCTGGTGCTTCAAAAAACTTCTTCCGGCCAAGTGTGCAAGCACAGGAGCCATAAGGAGCTTCCACTGGAACCAAAACCTGAGGGGGATGAGCACAAACAGAAAGGTTATGTTTGAGACAGGGATGTGCCAGCAGAAACTGTGGCTATTCACCTCCTTATAAAGTCACGCCCAGGCCCTTTCTTTCTCTTATGAACATCAGTGGTAGATACATTATCACAAGTAAAAGTGGATCTATAATGTCCACCTGAAGGAGGGCAAGAATAGGAGAGCATGGTAGCAGAATCACAAGACTTTGGAGGGAGACTGGAGCATAAACAGACTATAGACCACTGATGCCAAATGGAGTAACCCCATCTCTCTCTTTCATGTGAAGATAACGTAACAGACTTACAGCTGGATGTAGCTGGCAGCTAGAGCAGCTGTGGAGGGAGGAGCAAATACATCTCATCCCCTACCACTTGCCCTCTGCCTGATCCCAGGCTTGTACCTCATCCACTGTTGGACCAATCTGGGATGCCACAGTGCAGTCTGCTTGGGTAAATGCACAGATTGACATTATAATGGAGAGTCAAATTCAGTGGAGAAAACAGGAATAATTTTTCAGAGATAGTCTCTGTTACAGATCCTTTTGATGTCCAGAGTATTCCACTTGCACCGTTAGCTTTTATCAATAACACAAGAAGACAATTATTTATCTTCCTGTTGTAATCAGTGTAAGTCTTTTTTAGAGGTAATGTGGAGCTTTTACTGGGACTGAGAAAGAAAGTTAGCTCACTTTAACTCTGTTTTATGTAGAACTGCTGCTATGCTTTAAGGCTGAGTATTTCTAAAGAGGGCAGTCAAGTTGTGTTTGAAGAATTTACTTACTTCTTTGTCATTGGTCAAGCCTAGATTCTTCATGTCTACAACATTATAAAAAGTGTTGTTCAAGACGACTTCTATGATCTGTACCTGAAACCATGAAAATGGATGAGACAATGAATTAGGGCACCTTTTCAGCCAACAGCCTGGCAGGCTTTTCACTCGGTGTAAAAAAGAACAATGCCACCCCCCCAGTACAGGTGATCAAATGCAATCTTGTGAATACATGTAGTACACACCTTTCACTTTTATTCAAGTGCTGCCAAGCACTGAGTGATGTTGGGGAGTTTCCAGTCTTACTTAGAACTGACAGAGGAAATAATAGTCTCATGTTGGTCTTCCCAGTGGTGCAATTAACATTCACTATTGTTAGTAAATTGAAGTAAAACATCTTTAGGAGGAAAGAAGATACCTGTGACACTCTGGAAAGGACAAGCATCTGGATACAGTTGACAGTTTTCTGGTAAGAGGGTGAATATTCCCCACAGTCAGGTGGTCCGGCAAAGGCTTCAAGGATACATTCACGGATTTTCTTCCTAGAGGTAACACAGGTTCTTACAAAACCTTGTATCAGCTGTCTCTGCTTAGATCCATAACGCTCTACTGTGGGGTGGTTTTTGTTTTTATTTTGCATGTCTTTGCTAACAAATATATAGCCCATGGGATTTTGTGGAAGAGCAATTTGTCCTGTCACCCAAATTCTGTTTCCTCTTCCCACCCCTGCCAGATATATAATTCACAAATAGGTTTTGCTAAAAGTATTTAACAAATTAGTTATTTTATTCTCCTAAGTGTTCTGTACTGAACACTGAACTGTTCATTTAAATCCTGTCCACTGATGTAGCCTTAGAGAGAGAAGTACCCCTAAGACATGCATCTCACCCCTTGTAACAAGAGCTTAGTGCTGACACTGAGACCTGTGAGTGGCTGGTGCACAGCAGCTGCAGATCTGGCCCTTAGACCTTCTGTATTGTATAGAGGGACTTTGTGAGTATAGATTAGGAAATTAATATTACTTGATATAATATATACCATATACAGTCAAAGTCAAAATCCTTGCAATCGCCATATGACCATTTGCAGAAGAGCTCTCCACATAGAATCCTGTCATGCCTTTCAGGCAGTGTGGTGTGTTCATTCTTAAAGAAGCCTTCAAATCCAGACTGTGTTGTCTTCATAAGTTTCAGGTCCTTAATTCCAGCAAAGACAATCAGAGGACCTGTGATTGAAAATTACAAGAAAATATGAGCTTCTTTTCACTCAAAGAAAAGAAACCTTTGGGTGCATACTTGCATTGACAGCTCGAGAGCCAGAAAGCAGACAGTAACTTTCTGCACACTGATATTGGCAGAAAAGTAAGAAACAAGACAGAAACTACTGAAGTCAGAGCTCAGTCTAGAAAATGGAGAATCCCATCAAGTGATCTGCAGTTAAAGAAAACTGAAGATAGACTTTTTTATCTCACCTGCTTCAAACTGGGACATGTGTTGGGTTGGCTTGTGCTGATGTCAGTTTAGGAATGGCTCCAAAGGGAAATTAAATAGGCTACTAGTGCTGTGATGTACAGTGAGAGGTGTGGTGGCTTTTCCAAGAACACAGACAAGTGTAAAAATTCTCTGTATAAAGACAGAGCCTCGGTCAGTAATTTACTTTAGATACCCATCCTGTTGGGAGTTTTGCATCTCGAGAATGAGAGCCAGGAGCCAATGCAAATCCCTGCAGCTCAGCTAATGAGCAAGAACTGGCACTGATACAGAGGCCACCCACAGGTTCAAACTGACAGTGGCTTTGCCCCTAGCCACTATTTATGAAACGAGCTGTTGAGGATTACTGTTCATGAGTGGATCATTGTCTTCTAAAGACCAAGCAGTTGTGATCTGAACTTTTTTTTCTGACACACCTTTTAAATGGCAGCTAAACAATTTCAAGCAGTCAGTCATTTAGAGCACACCAAGCTGCTAACTGAAAACTTCACTGACCAGAGCTGCCAAAAAGCTGATTCAGAAAAGAGAAACTTCATGGCATGCAGGCTCATTGAGGGCCTGTGCAGATAGTCAGTGGCTGAAGCCCAAGCTGCTGATTTTGTGCTGTTGGTGCTCACACTAGTTAGTTCAAAATTAATTCTTGAATATATCAAGTGCATAGTAATCCTGCCTTGGATTTGGAAGACTGACAAATTCTGTCTTTAAATGATGTCTTTGAAGGAATTTATACTGGAAATAATTCCACCATGTTAGACATTTCTAAATTGCATGGTTGTTTAGACGTTTGAGTGTTTTTGACCTGCTTTGTGACTGGATATTTTTGAAACTGCATCTTAACTACTTCTTTTCTTGTTTACATTTGTTATTGTTTTTGAATGAGTCTAAGGAGGTATATCTATCATTTTGCCTATGTCTCCCTGTTATTTACTAAAGCTTTAAAAAAAATCTGAAGAAGAGACTGACCTTGGAGAGGATATTCTGGGTTTTATACAGATTTTGAATAATTTACCACTTGGGTATAAGACTGTGACACGGGTATTAATGTAGTGCAGATACTATCAGTGAACCTGAAGAGCTATTTATCTTATATTCAAATACTTAGACTTACTTGAAAGAGCTCCTTGCAACAAAAGATTGACTGAAAGGCTGGCTGGCTGTGCAGCAATCAACCTGAAACTTGCTCCAAAGGATATGGCACCCAGGGAGAGTTTCCAAGGTGAACAGCTCATGCTGTGCTTTCAGGAGGCTTTGTGCTCATGCTGTCTTCAGTTGACAAATTTTGATTCTGTTAAGTTACTTATGATGTTCTGAGTTTCCAAAAAACACTGAGGCTTTTATCAGCTGATATAATGGCAAAAAATAGTTCTATTAAACCTCACTAGGTTTTGTTTTTCCATGATAAGAAAATTGTTAAAAGATAGGATTAACTGAGAAATGAACTCCCGTGTCTGGCTGATAGGTGCATAGGAGGATGCTAAATATAGAGAACATTCTCTTAGAAGAAAAATAAAAGTGACTTGAAAATCTTCACTTTTGTTATTGTTCACCTAGGCAGGGAATTCTAAAGAAACAATTAAAGGGCTACACAAAGGGACGTCTAAGAAGGAAGTGTGGTTTCTTCAGTAAGCCATAAAGGCTTTCTGTTTGTGTAGAATCTGAAATTGCAGAATTCCATGCTAAATTTTCATGATGATGAAAAATTTAATTCAATCTACATTAAAAGCAGCAGTTTTTCAAGAAAGTATAAACTCTTTTTGTTTGTTTCTTTTTAAAAAAGATTTCAGGTGTCTTTTTTAACATTTCCCAGAAAATATAGTCAGTACTATTGAGGCAGCCAAAAGTACAGCAGTAGTTAACATTACTAGTAACATTAAAAAAGGTGAAACCAAGAGGCGCTGGAGACTTGTACAGGTTTTCTTTTTCTTTCAGCAGGCTGATAAATCCTATGGCAAGATCTAACAGTTCTGCTGGATGTGCTGTTGTAACCATTCCACATTTGGGATATGCATCCAAACGTGAGCTACAGTAGTTCTTCAGCCATGTCTCAGAGATCAAGAACGTCAAAATTACGCTATAAAAATATTCTTTGGTTTAGACCTCTGGAGCAGTTTGGCTGTGCCCTAAGCCCTGTAACACCTGTAGCTATCCCTAAAGCCATCTTCATCTCTCATTGGCAGAAAGATTTACAGAGAAGTAGGGGACGTTGCCAATTCTTTTCTCACCATTCCGGCACTGCTCAGCTTCACAAAAGCGGATCCCATCAGGAACACATATGAATGAGTGGATGTGGGGAACGCCATCCTGCAATTTAGAGCAGACATGTAAGTAAAAGTGCCATAAATATTATGTTAATTTGAAAACAGGAGCTAAGAGGGTGAGGAATGACTACAGGATAAAGAAATGGAATGTATTAGCATTTTAGATACCTCATGCAGACGTTGCCATGGTACTTCTTGAACGTAGGTTTTGACGTATGCCACTTGGCAGAATGTTGTCATGAAGTGATTGCAGATATCTATAGCAAATTGTTCTAAACTTGGGATCTAAGACAGCAAACAGTATTATTAGAAAGAAGCAATTACCTCATGTCCAAAAGTAGATTTTTCTGGTCGTTGTAAGTATTTGGGAAGAATCAGTGTGGTTAAAAACACATTTCCCTTACTTCTGGCTTGGCTCACTGTGCCCAGTCATTTGACCAGCTTGCAGCATATGCTGCAAATAGCAGCTACAGTTGTGTCAAAAATTTCCCATTCTGGGGTATAGTGAGCTGCAGTCCTTGGACTGAGAGAAACTGCTGCAGGAGTCTTATGCTTTGAGGATATAACACTGAAATAATAATTTATAGTGATTATTCTGATTGATATGGTCATATGCTAATTAAGTTTTTCAGGGTAAAGATGGGATTTCATTATGGAGAAATTTAGTGCTACAGATTGTCATTAGAATACATGCAATTGATGGCAGTAAAAGCACAGAAGAATTAAGAGGAGTCTCATACTTTGAGACCTGTTTAAAAATACTATATAAGAATAATGCAGGATTATGTGCTATCAAATTAAAAAAAAAAAAAGAAGAGATGACTTTTATATGACAAATCCACAAAAACCGGTGCTAGCTCTTGGGAAAAAAAGGCTTTGGAAAACTAAGAAGGAGTCCACAGGACAAGCAGTGGAGGAAGAAAACTTCTCTCTCAAATCACTGAAAATGACTTTGGTACTGATCTGATATGCCAGTTAAAAATAAATAATTAGTGTAACAAATACTTCCAAATGAAGTTGTAAGAAACAGCAAGGCTAGTTAAAAAATAAAAAATATACCCCATTTTTTTTGGCCAACACAAGGACAATATTCTTTATAGTGTCTGTAGGTATCACAAGAGAGTTGTTTCCTTCCAGGTACTCCTGAGGAGAAGTCAGTCGGAGATGTGTACACACTTCCACTTCTTTAACAAAATGCTTCTTTCCTTCTCTATGAAGGCGAAGGAACTTAATTGTATTCTTGCCATATTCACAGTTGAGGACTTCAAGGTCCTTGATCTGCAAAGAAAACACATGTGTCAGTTGTAAAGAAACACAGTGAAAGCCTGAGTTATGCTGTCAATGAAACATATACAATGCTTATGGCCTTTATTTTTATGGTTAGCAATGAAAATGAGAATATTTTCTTTATAAATTGCAGAGTCCTGATGGGAAGAAAAAATGCTTTAGGAGACTATTATTATATGAGTTGCAGCTGTGATAAAATTTTAAAATGTTTCTGAGGGCCAGTTTATAGAAAAGGAGTCACAGTGAACTAGTCTCTCATTTGTCATCTTTGAATTCGTCCTGACTATATAGACCCTCACTGAGTCTCTTCTCTGGGATCACTGGTTTTGTTTGCATTAAGCCCTATTATTAAGTTTTACCTTGCTTCTGTCAAACACACCCCATTTATGCATCTCTTACAGTGTTGAAGAGGCTGTACTAGCAAGGCGACAAAATACTGCAAAGCTTGTGAGGATTTCTGTTGTGCTAAAATATCCAGAGCTCATTGCACTAGACTTTCCCTGACACTGAAATATCCCATACTCCGTATCAACACATTTTAATGTAAATCAGCCCCTTTTAATGAGGAGGGAGAAAGAGCATTTTACACACCAAAATATAAATTGAAGCTTTTTATGTGTGATTTGCTAAAAGATTATCAGATGTGAAATTGCTCCGTTCAGACATGTTTGTTCCTAAGAGAAATGCTAATGCACTTTAAAAAATAGTTTTAAAAAGCATTAACTGATTGTAAGTAAATTAGTTTGGTTCAGAGATCAGAGCGTTTCTCCGGCTCAGTCCCTACGGGCTCAGCCCCAGGGGTGACTGAAGGTCCCGAGCGCCGGAGCCAGGATCGGGCGGGGCCCAGCGCTGACCGCGAACCCTTTCTGTGGGCACGGTGCAAGGGCTGCCCTCCCTGCGAGGGCTGGGCGGAGAAGTAGTGAGCTGGAAATGGTGGTGTTTTGCTTGTCTGAACACCATTTTTTCAGATAGTTGTGAAAAATGTGTACATCACTCAATGCAGCACTAAAAAGAAAACAAAAAGGGTTTCGGTATCTACAGGGTGGGGCTGTTTAGAAGAAGAATACCACGAATATTTTAAATAGTCAAAATATTTTTTTGCTCAAAAACATAACTTGTCAACTCATTTTGTTGCCCAAAGAAATCGTGAGCAGTTTCCGGCAGCTCTCAGGAGCCCTTGCCCCGCTGTTCATGGCCCTCTCTGCCATGAACCCCATTCCCAGGCTGGCTGTGCTGTCCCAGGCAGCGCCTGGGGTGCGCTCCCTGCTCCGTGGGCAGGAAGCTGACAGCTAACGCAGCGCAACTTCTCCTTTTAGAGCCACTCGGGGCTCGCCCTGCGCAGCCGGGAAACCAAAATGCCTGCGGGATCTGCACGGTGCCTCCCTGCTTTGCTCTTACTTCTCTCCTTCGTGCCCCTGTGGGCCGCTGAGATTTCCTGCAGGAATGAAGACGGGGAGAAGGTGGATTGGTGAGTAAATACCGTGCAGGGGAGATAGGCTGGGTGAGTGAATAAAAACATTGAGATTAAACCGCGGGAAGTGGGTGGGTCACCGAGAAGCAATGCAAGGCAATCGCTGGTTCAGCCCTGTTTGCCTGTGAGTAGTGGCTGAACTCTGCATTTGAAAAACCTAGGATAAGTTATTGAAATCTGATTTCACTTCCCTGAACCAACCACCGTGCTGCATTATGACTAACTGCAGAATAATCACGGTTTTACACAGCGTTCGTGTCTCATGATCAAAGGGAGCATAACCTGTGTTGGGGTGCCAAGGCTGCTCTCGCCAGCGGCAGCCGCGGGGGCACCGGCCGGGCCCGGGCTCCGGCGCACGGCTCAGCTGACCCGGGAAGCACCGAGCGGGGAAAGCGCCGCATATCCCCTTTGCTTGCTTCTGAACAGCAGCGTCCCCTTGCTCCGGCACTGAGGGGCAGCGGAGGCTGAGCCGCCCCTGGGCGGGTGGCAGCAGCGTGGCCAAGCCGTGCCCTGTGACTGGAGCAGAGGTCGCTCCCTGCCCGGAATTGCTCTCACGGTACCACTAGTGCCATCCCACTGCCAGCAGCGAGCCCAGCTTTGGGTATTAAATGATTAATTGGATTAATGCACTTTCAAGATGAAAAGACGCAAAGTACAGTTGCACAATATCCAGCCCAGGTTTAGAAAGTGAAATGAGGGCTCTTTAAAAAGAGCACATAAGCTTCCTGAAGATAAATATCAACCAATTTCAAAAGAAAAATGTTTCTCTTGTGAACAATGATTAGTTTGGACACAAGTGCTAGGGAAGTAGGCCCATCCCTTCCCTTGCACGCAGAGCTAACTGCAGGGAAGGCAGGTGCTCCTCACACCTCAGGCAGGAGCACAAAGCTGGCTTTGCTCTCTGTTGGCATACCATCAAATGTATGAGGGTCTAATCCATCCCTGTGACTTGTCACCTTTGCCAAGGCCCTTATAGATAATGTAATTTTTTCAGTAGTCAGGCTCTTTAGTTGGTGCAGCTACCCAGCAACTTAAAGGTGTATGAGATATTTCATTTCTCCCTAAAAAAAGCCCAAACCAAAACAGACCAATATATATACACACTATCAATTTCTTAAATGAAGACAATTTTTGTATTAAAATTATCTGAGAAATTCTTTGAAAGCTGGGGCTAGGAGTAATTCAGCTGTGCCTCCATGTGAATGCCAGTGACATGGGGCCTGTTCAGGGAGGGAACTTGGGGGTCTGCACAGGCAAATCCATGTTCCCTTTCACAAATTTAGCCGGTAGGACAGGGGGATTTCCTTTTCAATGTGCCCTGATCAAACAAAGAGAAACTTCCCTGACTGCCGGGGTCATCCTAGTTTATTGAGGACAAAGAGGAAGCCTTTGGATTCTGGATTCCGTTGCTATGAAGCTGACAGGAGAAGCAGAACCGAAACTGCTGAGATCCTCCTCTGAAACAAAACATGTCAATGCCCTTTCAAACAAACAGCACTGCAAGTGTTATTTTCAGTTAGCAAGAGGTTTATGTGAGTTCCTACTATGCAGTGGTTTCATCCTGCAGTATTTCATGATTACTCAGTGTTCACACACCCTTTCATCTGCCACTGAACCAGAGGAATCACTTGCTTGATCTGACCTGATCCCATCTGTTCTCCCCAGCTGGGCTGGCAGCTCCTCCCCACATGCAATGTCTGGGCAGGTGAAAGGCTCTCCCGTGTTTTCATTCCGCTCAGGATGTCATCCCACCATCCTCACTGCACCTCCCACAGCGGCTACCAGAGCAAATGGCCATAGGATCGGCTGTCTGTGGAGTGCAGAGTCTTTCCTTTATTAATCTAAACTCACTGTATTCTGTGGGAGGCCTTCCCTTCAAATAAAAGCCAAAACCGTGCTTTCTGAGAAATGTTGAGTCAAGGTCTGAAGCCACCATGCACATTGTTTGTTTGGGCTTTTTTTATTGGGGAGGAGGAGGGGAAGAAGTAAAGATGTGGTTCTTTGTTGTAAGTTGGTGTTCAGTCACAAGCATCCAGTGTGACAATGCTAATCGGGTCTAAGCGGATTTGCTTTTCCTTGGTTCTCGGGAAAATAACTTTTACTCTGCTCCTACAAGTGCCTAAGCTCTTGAGAAATTTCATGTGCACAAATAACAGTAAAGATTTTATACAACTTTAATTGGTAATACACTCAGCTGGCTTTCTGGAAAGAGCCAAAACATGTATCCACTGGGAATTGGCAGGCAATTTCCTGATAGCTCAGTGACTAGCATTTCGAAAGCATACCTGCTAAGGTGGATTTGTCAGATGCAATGCTGTAAATGCTTCCAGAGCATAAATCTTTCAGTACATTTTAAAGTAGTTTGGAAAGGCTTCATCTACTAATTCCTGGATCAGCTCTTACTACTGTAACTACTGCTATTCCTCTCCTTTCCAAATCTTCATTTCAAATCGTTATTTCAAATAAAGGGATTATTGTGACTCCTGGTGCGTGTATAGGCACAGACCACTCTCCCCAGCCTAGTTACATAAATCATTTTCTTCTCTGTGATCTGTCATCAGAAATTATTTCTCCTGAGATATTTGGGGAGTTCATTCAGTTAGTGGCAGTGCAGGTGGATTACCAGGACCACCACTGGTGTCTTTTTCTTCTGCCTGTACATGTACATTTCCCATGGATTAAATGTTCTTCTCTAGCAGAATGTTTTCGTGCCACTTCTTACCTGTGTTTGGAGATATCTTTTGTGACCAACCTGAGCCTGTAAGTCAACTGGGCAAGGTTTACTCCTCCTGGCATACTTGAGGGGTTAAGCACAGGCTGCATTTTTGTTAGATAGTATAGATTGAAAATAATGCCACTCAGTCCTTACTGTTGACATTAATAGCAAATTACTCAATTACAGCCCTCAGAGAAAGTGGCTGAGTTAATTACATTGTGATTAATCCCATGGACTTGTGCAGCGTGAAAACTTGTTTACTTTATCAGGATGCTTAGTATGAACTGAGCCATTTACAGACAATATTGAGTACTTTACAATTTTGAAGAGATTTGTGTTCCTGGCTAATGGTTTGAAAATTTCCAGTCTGCAACAGTTCATCAGAGTGCAAGTCTGTTATGAAAAGTAGAATTGGAACAACATTTTATCACATCACTTTATACATATTTTGTGATTTTGGTATGTATAAATATAATGCATTTTTAAATTTCAATACCTAATTTTATCTATTTCATATAAAGCCATATTTATATAATATAGAAATTGTTTGACCTGGGGGAATGTTAGGCTGGGTTTGGGACCTGAGGTTCTTTACCCGAACCAGGAGCAATAGGGATTTCATGGACTTAACCTAGGCTACCTCAAATTCTTCAGGGATACCAATAGCAGTCTGGCCACAGCAACAGGACTTTGGTGCTGAATCAGCTTTCCATGCTTGCTAAGAAGCAGAACAACTCTGTCTGCAGCAGGGATTGTGCTGGTAAACTGCAGCTGGTTCCTGGGCTGGGTCATTGCTTTGAGGCTAGGATGTCCACACTGCTCCCCCTCCAGGCCAGGAATCCCTGGATTTACCCTTCTCTTCCTCAGGGAAGGAGATACTGATTTACACATTCAGGCAGGGTGGTGGTAAAAAACAATGGCTCTTCACTGTTGCAGGTTCGCTCTTTACAAGTTGCCAAAACATGCCAAAGGACAGATTCCCATGCTGGGACTGGAATACCTGTACATGGATGCCCTGGCTCCGCAGTGGCAGCTTGGTAAATACCTCATCAACATGACACAGGGTGCTCTGGGACAGACACTGCAGCAGCTGTATGAGACCTATGAATCCAAGGCAAGTGACATTTCGTTTTTGTTGGTATGGTTACTTGATATTATATGCAGATGAAATGAAAGCAGCCAAAATAAGCACGTAGAGGTAAGGCCAGGCCTGACCGATAGATCTGCTAAAACACAGAGGGGAGGAGCACCTTGACAGCTGGGCAAATTATTTGCAGTTTTGCCTACAATTAGGAATAATCCTCAAACTGCTAATTTCTAGTCAAGCTTTTCATATACTTAGAGTATTGTGCATCAAAAAAGAGTGTTTCATACATTCTCCCTTTGGCTGCTTTTCCGCAATTCATGTTGAGAAACATCTGAAGTTGTGAATTCAGACCAGGGTCAGTGGTAATTGTTACAGACACTTGTCCTAAGCCCTCCTGTGTGCATGCGTTTCACACTTTGACTCAAATCAAATCTGAGTTTTGATCTTCCCCCTGAAGTCACTGTGACTGCTCCAGCAGTGATATGCTTCTTGCTGGCCTTTGTTTTTTGCTCCCACAGTCAGACACCTCACTTATATTTGTATGAAGTGATTGTAAAATGTCATAAGATTTGCCTATAATTATTTTTTCCCATCTATGTGGTATTGCTGGGAGTCTGGGTGTGTCTTTGCATTTCTGCTGTGGGTTTGTGGCAGGGTGCAATTAATTTGTATGTAGAAGAGACTCCCAGAAGTCACTCAAATGTTGGCAGTCCAGAAAACTGTCCTATGCCAGGTCTCACTGTAGCTGTAATAAACTGTTTACAAGCTCATAGTGCATTGGGAGGGGAGGCATGTCCCAGCTCCTTTGAAGTTCTCTATTCAGGGGAAATAAGGTGCGGCCGTATGCAAATACTTTGCAAAAAAGCTTTAATTGCTTGCCCTTCATGAGAACAGTTGTCATGTCTATTTTTACTCAGCAAATATTTTTACTGTATCCGATTGCTAAATCAGAGAGAGGCCTAAAAAACAGAGGGGGGAACTTCTTTGCAAGCAAGTGCCCACTAAACCCATTTAAATTGGCTTAGCAAGCATTTTCAACCCTTGGGAAAGGGCTATTGCAGTGACTGAGAGAACTTCCACTTCATGTCAGCTGAGGCCCTAATGCTGACTCTTCAGGTTTACTTTACTATAATGTCTGTGGAGACTGTGTCAGCTGAACTGGGAGCAGGATCAGGCTCGTGATGTTCACACAGAGGAATCCTGAATTCTTTCTTGTGTTCCCAGATGTTTGCTTGAATGCCTTCCTTTTACTGAATGTCACGTTTCAGAAATGTGTGTTTCCCTGCAGAGGAACACCACTGCATACGTGATATACAACGATGAGATCCCTGAATCAGACTCCAAAGGAGGAAAATGTGGACACACCAAAGGTACAGGGAGAGTCCCAAGCTACTATTTTCTCCTTTCTAAAGTTGTGGATAGCATCTGTTTGTCTGTCTGTCTTTCTGAGTATCTAAAATTCCTGCCTAAAGCAAAACTGAAGAGTGATTTGCATGGTGTGTGTTTTTTGTATAGTTACCTATGCTGCAGCTTCTGTTTTGTATTTGCTATGCCTGTGCTGTGTGAAGGATCTTGGGGCTTATAGACTCTTTGTTTCAAGAGCTGAAACTAATAGAGGTCCTTTTAGCAAGTACAAACCACACCATCCTGCGCCTGATGGCAAAGCAGTACAAGATGTGAAGGGAAAGATGCCCTCAGTAGAAACCCCTCCAAACTTTCTGGGCAAGAAACTGCTGCCAAGATCATGGAAATGCTATAGAATGCAGTTACAGAAAATCGAGACTTTAAATAAGTGTAAACTTCAGTGGAGGTCTAAATGTTCCCCTGAGGAAGCAGATGGGCCTGATGTGGAAAGGAGCACGTTTTGCAGGGCCTTATTTTCAGGCTGCAGCAATGGGCACAGCTCAGGAGAGAGGGTCACAAGGACTAAATCATCAGAACTTTTAAAGACAAACAAAGGAAAGGGGTTTGAAAGGATTTCTTTCAAATGAAACGTGATGGCAGTTTGAGTTAGTCTATGCAGGAAAGAATTGATGCAATTTTAATACAATATTACTGTCTGCTACGGTCTATTAATCTACTCTAGAACAGCTTACTATAGACATTAACACACTGAAATGTGGTGTCTGCAGCAGTTAACCAAAGTAGGGCACAGCTCTATCATCTGAGGGTTTTTTCCTCCTTAATTCATTTGCAGTAACTCTTTTTTTTGATAGGATTTCTGCTCCTGGATAAATCACAAGGCTTCTGGGTGATTCACAGTGTGCCCCTGTTCCCTCCCACCCCTGAGGATGGTTATGGATATCCATCTACTGGGGAGTCCTTCGGACAGACGGCCATCTGTATAACCTTCAAATATGATCAGTTCACAGAAATAGGTACGGAAAGCTTCTCCCTAAGAAAGCCTTTGTCCTACCACACCTCTCTGATTGCTTTCCTTGAGGTTTCACCTTAAAAATTCCTTGTTCTTGACTTTTTTTGTCACACTGGGAAATCAAGTAGGGCCTGGAAAGAGCATTCTTGGCTTCAGTTATGTTCATCCAATGATTTCCTGTCTGAACGTGGGAAATTCACTCTTTCACTCTGTTTTCATTTCCCTGTGCGGACTATCAGATAATAATAGTCACAAGTGCATATCAAGAGTAAACTCAGTCCATGCATGCAAAATGCTTTGGAAATACAAAGTAGGATGATTAATAATTTTTAACAGTAATAGCTCATTCAGCAACAGTCATCTGCAGTTCTAAAAATGTAAGGCAACCACTGCTTGAGCTGGAGTAGTAGCCTTGACTCATCAGAAACATGAAGTATGGAATAAATATCACCTAGAATTTCTCAGGTATTTCTTCGCCGCAAAAATTGCCAAAATTAAAAAAATTCCCCCCCCCCCCAAAAAAAAAAAAAAAATCACCCAACAAAATACATCTGCAAGATTCAGAATTATGTGACAGTGGTAACTGATACTGGAATCCTGAAAAGGGACTTTTGAAAGACATCACAAGAAGTCATATTGGCATGTTCCTCAACTCTTTTCACACTGTTTTTTCACTCTTTTCTCAGTTAAAAACCTCAAATCATATTAATAAAAGACACATGCTGTGCAAATTGCCAGGCTGGCCTCACCTCAGAGCTGTCTAACCCAGGTTCCTGTTTGTGGAAACACATCTATGCATGTGTTCAGCGAAAGAGGACAAAAAAATGAGATGCATACACTAATGCTTTTCCTGCCTCATCCTCCCACCTTCTGCTCTTTTGTGGTTCAGGGATTTCCTGAGCCAGAAAGACTGGAATGTTTCTCATGGACTGGTCTTCCATGAACTCATCTAATGAGCCCATTTGTTCCCTTGCTCTTTATGCTGTCCATGGCAAGGACTCTTACAGTTAAGCTGTGCACTGTTCAGAAAAGTAGATTTCTTCTGCAGATTCAATCCAGATGCTGAAAGTCAAGTTCTGTTCTCCCTAAAACCAAACTAGACCCTTTGGCAGCTCCTCTGTTTGCATTTGGCTTGGCAGCTGTAACTGACTGGCAGCTGTAACTGCTTCTGTAAATACAGACAGGTTTGGATTTGCACGTGATGTCTGAGTGCTGTGTGGCTGCAGAGAGGCTTGAAGATGAGCACGGGTGCAAGGGGCTGTGGACCAAGACCACCAGTTAACAGTTCTGCTAAAAATAATGAGGTGCAAGTGGAAAGCCTGAGCGAACTCTCCCAGACAGTCTTTGTGCTGCAGGGCCAGTCAGAATACAAAGCAATACAGAAATTCTTGGCTGCTAAAATAAGATACTTTGGCACTTAACTCATCCAGGAGATAGGCTGTGAAGATTAAGAAGGATATAGGTTTCCTGTCTGAGACAGAACTTTGCTCTCTTCATTGCTTTGTTTTAACCCATTTTAATTCTGCATGTGTTCATTTCTGTGGGTTTTTCCCAGACCAACAGATGCTGAGTTATAATCCAGGAATCTACAGCTGTTCCATCCCTGACATCTTCCAGGCTGATCTCCCCAATCTCCAGAAGCTCTGTGCAAAGTCCAGGCTGCCCTCAGTCCCCTTGCGCCGCCTCTCCAAGCTCCAGTCAGCTCATGGGGAAACCTTTCTCCACTTTGCAAAGTCACACTTGTTCATAGATGGTAAGAGAATCTGTTGCTCTCTGTATAACACATTCTCAATTAATTCCTAAAATATGAATTAATAAATTATTTTAAAATTCATATTTTCTCTGAGGGGGAAGAAAGTTCAGCTTCAGAAATAAATGTAACAGAGGGCAAGGCGTGCTGTCCTATCCTAATGTTCTCTCAGCCCCACAAAGCAAAAAGCTGTCTGGTCCATCCTAAGGTATTCAACAATAGATTTTCAGAAAATTTATGTTCCATTATTAAGCAGTAACAACAAAGAGGAAGTATGGATTTTGAATCATCTGGGGTTTTTTTGTTATGAAGAAGACTTGCAATTTTTTTATCCTTTTCCTTGTTTCCTGCTGATTGTTTGCAATAGGTTTTGTAGAAAGCAAAAAACTAGAAATGAATTTCTGAAAGTCAAAATAAGGGGAAGGGGGCAAAATCTCCTTTGGCTGACTTCATGCGTTACAGTGAAATGAGCACAATTTAGATTATTCTTTTCAGTCTGTTCTCAAATGAAGGAACATGAAACACTGATTCCCCACATCCTGTGTTATTCCACAGATATCTATGTGGCCTGGATGGCTCAGAAACTGAAGACTGATTTGTTGGCTGAATCCTGGCAGCGTTCTGGCGAAAAACTTTACTCAAATTGCTCTCTTGACTATCACGTCTACAACATAAATGTAATAGGGATGCCATTGAACTCCTCCTTTCATTCCATTAATGATCATTCCAAATGGGCTGTTTCAAGGAAATACAAAGATCAGTGGACGTGCATTGGGGACTTGAACCGTGCTGCCGAGCAAGCTTGGAGAAGTGGTGGGTTCATCTGTACCCAGAACGAGCAGATCTACAAAGCCTTCAGGCATTTGATAGTCCACTATGAAAGCTGCACTACTTCTCCCAGAGTGCTATAACAAACCATTCCTCCCAACCAGCACAGCCCTTGTTACATGGAAAGTGTAGGAAATGTCTCCCTTGAACGGTATTTCACTCTGGAAAGCAGCCCTGTCAGTTTCGAGACGTGCTCCGCTGTCCCCTTGTTAGCTGTAGGAGCAGGTGGTGTGCAGGTTAAGGGGAGCTGTTTTCCTGTGGTGTGGGGCCCTCAGGGGGTGTGTGCTGGGCCCTGCTCCACTCCCCTGGCTCCTCTCACCATCCACCCCGGGATGGGACAGGAGGGACGCTGCTGCACAGGGCTGCCCCAAAGCACATCTCTGTGAACACCCTGCACAGGCCTCCCTGGGCAGCTTGGGAGTGGGGCTGGATGTGGGACAGGAGGGACAACAGAAACCTCTCTCATGAGCTGGGCTGTCAGGACTGAGCAGGTAGCAAGGCATAAGTGCCCCCCGAGACTTCAAAATTGCCCTGGATTTCTGGCACTGTTGAGATAAATCATAGCATTTCTGCTCAGCTTGGGCTGAATCTCTAAAAGAGCTGAGAAAATTAGATCCAGACAAGCAGATGAGTAGATTTGTGGATAGGAAGGCCTGATTTTTACATGATTCATTTTTAGAGAATTAATGAACTTTAAATCATTTTTAAATTATGTGTAACCAATTGCTTAGGAATATCTCTGGTGCTTTTATTCATGTACAGCATTTTATAAACAAATAAACATGTCCAAAATATAATTAAGCAAAATAAGGAGCAAAAATGGTCTGTTTACATTCTCCCTCTTCTGTCTGTATAGTTATTCGTGGTTGGTTACAATGTTTTACAGCTGCCAAAGGAAAAATTGAGACAATTAGGAAAATACATGAAGAGAAGAATATATTTGAAGAAAGATGTTATTTAACCTACACAACAGATGTGGCTGTTAATTTTCAATACCTCCAGTGTCAGGCTCAGGACCTGAAGTTTGCATGGTCTCGCTATATAAAGAAAAAGCTGATTTGCAAAATCCGGATACACTCTTGTGTTCAAATGTCAAAAGTGTATCTGTATTTGATATCTTCCTGAATACATTTATATGCTTCTATCTCTTTTTTTGCCTCTGAATTGCTAATATAAACTCTAGTCTGAAGAGCTGGGTGTCCCACTGATACTTCTGTTTTGCTGTGTTCAGAGTCCTTACCACTGATCCTCCTCAACAGTGTCTTAAAAGGAAGTAGAGATAAAGAAACGCCCCACAATCGCAAGAGGTTGCCAAAGATTTCCTTCCCTTTTCATCCTGAACAATCAGCCAAACGAAGAAGTGTACAAAATGTAAAATGAATTAATTTCAGAAAACATTTGTGCATGGATCTTGAAGAGGTAGAAATAATGTATATGGCCTGCAAAATGAAGGGAATTGTACAGGAATAGGTTTCAAAATTAGCCAGTCTGGATCGAAGGTAGCTCATAGCTTGAGTCTCATGGCTCAGGGAAAATAGTGTTGTTGCTTAGATATCCTGCAAGAAGTTTTTTATTTCGTTTTCTCTGCATATGTCCCAATAACATTTGATAATTTGTTCGATAATATTCTTTCTCTGATGCCTGTCAAATTGTTTTACATACTTACGTCTCGTTGTTTTGCTGGCTTGGTCAAGCAACACCTTTTGCGGCAGTGAAAATTGCCAGTGACACAGAACACTGCGCCATGGGATGCTAGGGCATCGCTCAGATAAGCCAAGACAAAATTAATTTCTCTTGCCTATCTTTTCATGGCAGACACTAACCTAACCTACCTGTCTGAGCTCTTGTATCTTGCCCACAGCTTTGTGTAAGCATGACTTCAGTGTACAGGACTGGCAAGAAATCCTCCACTGGAGGCAGTGCTGGCGAGCTCACCGTGTGTGTCAGAGCGCACCTGGATCTGTGGCACAACCTTTTTTCTTGTAATATTTTCAAATGCTCAGCCACAGCATTTGGGTCACAGGGTTCAGTAGCAAAGAGTGTGTGTCCCACTGGTTGTCACAACAGTGTTGCCAGCTCCCTGCTCCCCAGGCGAGAAGTCACCAGTGCATCACTTGAAATAAGTGCTGATTGCTGTTCTTAATTATTTGGTCAATTAATAGCTGTCATAAAGTTTTACAAGACTAGTTAAACATTCCTCTTTCATTATACCCAAGCCTGGTTGCCTCCATTTTAGCTGTAACTGAGGAGGCACAAAGAGCAGAGGGAAGATGGAGAGAAACAGCTGTACCATACAGCACTACAAGCACCTCAGCAGCCTGGCTGTGCACACACTCATTTCAGTGGTGTAGCAATAAAAAGGCTGCAGATTTGGTTCTCTCATTTTTTTGACTGTAAACAGCTTTAATTCAGTTTTGCTTTTGTTGTGTAACTTCTGTATTTGCATATCCTAGTATTTCTGCTACACATGTTATGAAACATGGGCAGACTCTTGGTTTCCCAAAAGAGACTAAAAATCAACAGCATAAACTGTATAGATTTCTAAAGGCTTTGTAACTCTAAGGCTTTCTTTGAAAATGCAAGACCATAAGCCCCTTACTCAACCTCATGTGTCCTCACAGCATGCCCTGTGTGAAATGTTTGCATTTTGCCTATTTTATATATATATATATATATATATATATAAATAAAGTTTTAAAATTTAAAATATGCAGTTCTATTTTAGGATGCCAAACACTCAAGAAATATCTGCCTGTCCCAGTGATTCTGTGCTGTCTCTGCTGCCCACTGCAGCCCTTTTGGCTGGACAGACTAGTCCCTGCAGAAGGGAACATGTGGCGTGGCCCTCTGCAGTTTCAGGGGGACCTGCTCAGCAAAACTGACCCTGCAGAAGGGCCTAAACGCTGGCATGGAGAGGGAAGACAGCTGCTCTCTTGCGTGGAAACCTGGAGTCTCTTCTCAGCATGCAGGTTTGGCTATTCTGACCCTTGGGCTCTGTTCTAGTTAGCCTAAACGAGAACATTTATTATACATGAAAATTGTTTGCCGAGGGAGTAGGAGAGGCCAAAAGCAAACATTATTAATCCACTAAGCATTACTGTACTGCAGCCAGGTTTGTAACAAACACAGCAGTAGGGGTGGTTGTTTGGTATAAATTGCCTTGTAATCATTTCCACAAGCCGGGGCTCGGTCCCAGCACGCCTGACACGGTTGCGGGGCGCAGGAACTGCAGACACAGCCTCTCCAAATCCAACCTGCCACCTGCCTCCCCACACCAGGGCGTCTCCTGCCCTCCCCACAGCCACCACCACCCCAGAGCAGGGCCAGGACTCTGCCTCCCTGACACTGCTCAAAAAGCCTGGCCGATTCTTCTGTAAACACTTGTATTCCTGAGGATGCTTTCCTAATGCTGGTAATTGTGTGTCAGTAGGGCAGTGGTTTGCTGTGTTGGAACAGTGCAATTTTACACAGTTAATGCAAGAGGTCAAAGGATTAGACATGGAAGAAAAGCTAAAAATATAAAAAAAAAAAATTTGAAGGCTTAAAAATTTAAACTGTGTGAAGTTTAATTCCAGCTGGGCAATTACAATACTGGAAAATAGGCAGAGGCATGGCAGCCCGAGCCCTCTTCACAGGGCAGCTTTTGTGGTGGAATTGCTTCTGGTGTCTCCACAATGACTGAACATACCCTGAGCTCTCATGGTGGAGTGATGAGCAATGTATTGGAGAATTTCTCAAGGACTCTGGGGCTCCATGCCAGCTGCCTGCCAGCAAGTCAAAGGAAGCTTTGGGAGAAATTTCTCTGAGCTGGGAACCTTTTCTCCTTCAAGGCATGCTAACATAGCCTGGTGCTTGGTCTTGTCACAGGGGTCTGCAGGCGTTCTCTGACTGATGAAATGCTCAATAACATCATTGTGAGAAATTGTTTTAATATATCGAAGCATCCTTGGCGTTATTAGCATAGTCACATAATTATCCACAGAGAAACTTACACCCATATGTTAACGCCCATAAATTATTGTGCGGATTTCTTTTATACCTTTATTTTCAGTTTCTGGGAAGGATACATCACTGGGTACTTAATATAGTAATTGCTTCAGAAGGTTTAAGCTGCCCATGCCTGCAGTAAAATGTTCAGGAGGCAGAGTGGTGCTGGCAGCGTCATCTGAAAGCTCAGTAAGCCAAAGCCTAACTGTGCTCAGAGTGTGATGCAAGAACATGATGCACCTCTTTAATTTCACAAGAGATTTCTTAAAAAGACAGGAATTAAAAAAATGACAATGGAGATGAACAGAAATTTATGTTAAGCTAAGTGTGAAAAAAAACCACCTTTGTTGCAAGGAAAAAATTCTTCATGGTAGAAAGCAGAGAGCCTGATCTGAAATTCCAAGCTAGGACAGGAATATCAGTGTATTCTAGATATCCTGATAACCTGAGTTGCATAGCCATACCCGAGACATTTTTTATTTAGACTGGAGATACCAGATTATAGATCTGGTAATTAGTAATAATATCTGGTAATAGATTCAGATAATCTTCTGAATTTTCTCATAATCCTCACAAATTTGGCATGAATGTAGTAAAAGAAGTTGTGTTTGAACCAAGAAATCAGTTGCAGCACTTTTAGATCCTGGATTCAAGACAGCATAATATAATTTTTAATGCAGACCCATTGTATGCGTATCTTTATGGTCTTCAAATGATTTATCTCAGTATTGAGAGTAGGCTATTCTATGCATATATATGTTCATTTTACTGAAACTGTTAACTAAAAAACATTAGGACTGGAAAAATACATCTTGCTTTTTGTAAATAGCTGTGTTACACTTTTACTCAAGTTATTTTAGTAAATCCTTTTGATTTTATTTTTTTTTTTCATTTGCTTTTGCTTGACATTTCTACACAAGGTGTCTGCTGACTATTCTGGTTCTCCTGTAAGAGGGATAAAAGTAAGGAACATTCTTCCCCTCCTTTAATCACGTTGCAGCTTGGGAACTGCAAACTGATGTTCAAATATTCAAAGCTTACAGGAGCAGAACGTAGTATTTAATGTTGCATGCTGGGGTGCTGGTAATTGCTACAAGTGGTTCACTGTAGTACAGTAGTACCAGCATTGCTTCATTTATTAATCATAGAAATGTTGCATGCAAATTAGCCACAGAGTTGTGCATCATAATACAGTAATCCAAAAATCTGTCTTCACGTGTATTAATGCCTGCAAATGAAGGATATCACATTATAGCACTGCTGGTTTCCCCATTACATTCCAAAACCTGCCAAAAGCTCACTAAAAGCCTGTCACTGAGTGTTTTCTTTTTGTTGCTTACTTCTGACTTTCTAAAGAGTGAGAGTATTTAGCTCCAGGGCGCTTTTGTGTCTGTCTTTTTTTCACGGTTCTTTTTTGGGTTAATGTTCTGTCAGCCAAATATCAATATTTCTCTTGCTGTAGCACAGTTTAAAAATGTATTTTTGCACTGGTATGAACATGGTAACCACCACTGTCCTCTACTTCAGTACAATTTCAGGAATTCTTCCTAGCTCTGAAAGCTGCTCCATTTCACATCCTGACCTTTTAAATCCTAGATACTATACAAGGAGAATCTCATCTTTTAATCTCTTGCTTTCTAACTACTCCAAATTTTTTTTTTCAGGAAAATCAAGGTGAGAATGAAGGAACTGACAATTTCACATGGAACATTTTGCAAAGAAAGAAACACTGCACAGCATATAGGGACAATTTCGGCAGTTGTATTCCCAGCCATTCACCAACTTGCCAAAAGATGGGAAGAAACAGAGAAATGGGAGCAAAAAGAGTTTGCAGGAGAAAGGAAGAAGAGGGAACAAGACAATTGAAGGTAAGCAAGAGAGAGGAAGCAAGGGAAGAGCAAAAGTAGCGTTATAATGGACAACACTGAGGGGGTCAGAGACCTCGAGTGTGGTGACAGAGAAACTTTTGGAGTTAGCTGTGCAAAAATCCAGTTAACAGGATGTTTCATTTAGTATGATAGTAACCTAACATTTACCCATTTTACAGATACAGTCTCCACAAGCTACACCACAGAGATAAAAACAAAAGGCATAAACTGAAGTGACTTAGCCAAGTGGTAAAAAAACATAGCACAAACCAACACCCGAGAAAGTCATTACCTCTCTGTTTCCAAACCTGCTAGAGGTGGGGTAAGGTAAACTCAAATGCATTAAACAGGTAACAGTAGGAGGGATGAATTCATAAGCTAGGCTAACCAGTTTGAACCATACATATTTGAACAACATGCTAAACCATTTTTGTAAAAGAAGGAAGCTACTATTAAGGTTTAAAGCCAAATACAATAAAAACAAGAGATGCAAAACATTCACAAGAGTAACTGCAGATCATTTCATTACAGCTGGTGAGACTAAAGTGAGGTGCATTCATTCTTGCAGCATTGAGAGTACTGCAGGCAAAAAGAGGTAAATACAAATATAAAAGAAAGTAAAAAGAACATACATAGGGATTAGCAAACTGATGCCTTTAACACTTTGCTCCTGGGATCATTATTATTATGGGTATTTTGTACAACATACAGCCTTTTACTGTCAGGTTAAAAATTAGGCTTTGTTTAGAAATCTCCCCAGTTTTATGTTTTCTTCAGTTTCATCTCTGATCCTACTTTGCTCTCCTGCACTAAACAAACCACCACTAGTCTAATATAGTAGTTTCTTGCTGCACTGAGTCAAAATCAGCACTCATTCCTGGGTATTACTTACTGTCACTTGGCTCATGGTGGCTGTTTTGTCACCTCCTGGTCTCGGATCCCACAGAGGAATAATGGCAGTATAGAAGCTGTAGCTCTATAAAAAGTGTCATCTTAATATCAGAGGAGGAGCTAGGCGTAAGGGGTTGGCTTCACAAATGTAAATATTTCATAATTTATTTAGCAACGTGGCTTTTCTTTTTCCCCCAGGCAAAAGCTTTAATAAAGAAATAGGTCTACTGCAGCAAAGGAAACAACAGCAAAAAACAGAGACAAGGACACATCCTAACCCCATTAATATCAGCGGGAATTTGCCTTCATCTTCAGTGGGAACAGAACTTCAAAGACACAGGAATCACGCATAAAGCCTGAAGGGTAAAATCTGAACCTTCCATAGTCTCTGACACAAACGGTGTTTGAGGGTGGTAGTGTGGTCCCAACACGATGAAAATGTCCCCAGCAGGAGTTGCACGACCTTGGCCTGACCATGACCTTGTCCCTGGCACTGCCAGGGTAGTGTCAGGACACACCTCAGAGAGGCCTCATGTGTGGGCAGCTGCCTTGTCAGAAGAACCTCTCTGAGGCAGGACTACACAGGAGCTGGGCACAGGCTGAACCTTTTGTCTTTTTTTGTTCATGGCTGTACTCTCAGTGCCCAAATCAGGAAGAAGTGATATCCCCACCTTTACAGGTACATTTTTTACATCTCAGTAGCTTAAGATATTCTTTCAAAGCCTCTCTCTGGCAGAATGAAAGCTCTGTCTCCTCAGTCCTGCTTTGTGTTGTTCAAACAGAGGAAGATGAGTGGTGTGGCTATAAAGAACAGTTTCTTCTCTAGGAAGATTGAAGATGTCCCATGAAGACTAAGAACGTATTTTAGGTGCACATGGCCTGCTAAATGCTGGGAATGTGGGAAAGCTGGGATGAGTGAGCTCATTCCTGGGCACCTCTGCAGGTCTTGTTTTGGTACTGGCATCATACAGTAAAATAGAAATTAAAAGAACAGAGGTACTAACAGCAGAATTAGTTTTCCTCTCTTTCCTTTGGATGACTCCTTACGCTTCTTCCATTCCTGGGAATGCATAATATGACATGGTATCAAGTCACTGGATGAAAATGTGTACAATGTACAATCTGTAGAGGCTGCTAAACTTTTGATGAGTGAGTTTATTTGCTCCTCATAGTCCTATTTTAGCTCTGTGAGAAAAAGTCCCCCTCTGTCCTTCATTATTTACTGGTCACCAAAATAAGTCTGACAAGACAGACTCTTTCAAATAAACTCGATTCCAAAGAACAGTAGGAAAATGTTCCATGGGAGTGTGTACGCTCAGGCCTCTCCACTGATTTCAAATTCTATTTCATAAGTTTCCTATGGTGTCTGCACCCCCAGAGCATTGCAGCCATATCAGGAAAGCAATGGCAAGCACTGCCAGAAAAGCCCCTTTAAAAGAGCTGTGTTTAACATATGTTTGTATGTCTGTGTTCTGTACAGCAATGATTTTCCATCCCTGGGTGTAAAGAGTTCTGTGGACAGCCTTTAATAAAGTCACAAATATGACTACAAAATACAAGTTCATGCATGTTTTCCATACACTAAATTTCTTAAGGAATCCTATACCTCTCCTGGAAAACTGTAATAATATTTCAAAACCTGTGCTTTTTACAAGTCAGACCCATATTGTATGTCAAAATGTACAGTTGGGTTTTTTTGAAAGAGTGAGCATTGCTCAGGACCCTGCAGATACAGAGAACTTGGGATTTCAATACTTTTTTGTAATAAAATGTAGTATTTCTTTAACGCTACATTCCTCTGGTTTTCAGTGCCCTCATTGTTAACAACCAGCACGTATATAATCAGTCTAAGAAAGGGAGCATGTGGTTTGGCTGCTTTGAAAATCATATAATAATGCTATTTGAGTCTGTGGGTTTAGCTTGGTAGTCCAACTGAAATGACTGCCAGCTAGACAGACAGTACAGGAAAGGTGAAACACTGTGTTTCAGATAAGAAACTAATCTGTATTTCATGGTCCCCATCTCCTCTGGGAATATGAGCCCAGCGCTTTGTGGGATCAAGTGATACTCCTAAACGTAACACTGTTGAGCACACCTGGTGTGATTGGCTTAGTTAGACCAGTGTGGTAAGGGCAAAGTGAAACTGAGCAGCTTTGTGGCACTTACCACTTCTACCATAAACAAGGTGTCTTTCCTAAGCAAGGGAAGTTTCAAGGGCTTACTGCATTGGAAGTAAGTCCAGTTCAATTTAAATGTAGTACTTCATAAAGCATTACAATAAGATCAACAGAGTAAAAATAAGAAGAGCTAAACTCTAAACAAATTTATGAGTTTAATTAATACATATTTGTGCAAAGTACCCAGGAGAAGAGAAATAATGTTTCCTCTAAAAGGATGTAGGTGTGGCTACAGCAGTGTACCAAGGAGATTAAAAAAAAAAAAAATCCTGTTGTTGTGTTGTGTTTGAAGTAATAATTAGAGTCTGGCGTCAAGTTTGAATGATAACTATTACTTTCTTCACACAGATTTTCTAAGCTTGAGAGACCAGTTTTCAAAAGCTCTCGAGCAAAGCTATTATCTTACCAGCATTACTTCGTTGGAAGAAACTGTAAAAGGTTCGTCAGAAACGCTGAGGGTGAGTCTGGGTTTTTCAGTATCTTCTCAGGATTTGCCTTCAAAAATGAAAGTCAGCCTTTCTGACAGTAATCTTTCATAATTACAGCTGAAAATTATGCAGCTGGCAAATTCTCAGCCTTGGAAATTGGACCTAATACACTCAAAGGCACAAACCTTTAAACTATTTCACACGTAGACAGTTAGCCAATATTCTCAATTAGAATACATGCTTTTGTTCTTAAAGAAAACCACCCATGCCATTTCTTTCACTGCTGACACAGGCTTGTATCTGTTAGTGCTTTGAATTTCCTGGTTTGGATACTCCCAAAAGTACATCAGATTCCTATAGCACCCTGTCCCAGATAGCCTAATACTGAAAAGGTGTCCAGTAAGTCTTGTACATGGATGTATGAACACACTGTATATAAAGAGAAACTTATACCTGCAGAGCTTTGGTATCGTGAAATAAAGCATTCAAAAGTGTTTAGCTCCCTGAAGTATGAGGGCTCTCACATTTGATATAGGATATGTAGGAGTGGTACAGATAAGATGTATGCCTATGGATGGAGGGATAAAGAGTGTTTAATATTAACAGTCTCAAACCGCTCATTTCCCTCCTTCTGTGGGTACACAGTTCTGCTCCTAAACATTTTTTCTGAGTTTAATCTATTATAAGTCACAAGATTATCCTGGCTTCATGCTAAGCCTTTACCTAGGCTTAGTTTTACAAGGGTTTTCTCAAAACCTGGTGAAATGCTTTTCACCTTCTGTACAGAGTTTGGTTTCTGCACACAGTCCTCTGCTGGTGGAGGGTATGTGATGGACATATGCAATGTCTTTTCCAGATCACAGTAGGTGGAAGCTTGGTTTGAGACTACACTGGAACACCCAGTAGCATTGATGTTTAGGTAGTGGCTGTTATTAAAGGCCAGAGGTTCAGGAAGCCAGCATGAGCTTAACTGGCACCAAAATGTGCTGCAACAAAAAGAGTGAAGAGGGTTGTCTGCTGCAGCTTGCTTTTTAAAATGAGAAAAATGGAAATAATTTATGAATGCAAACAGGAAGGGGACGGCACTTTTCAAAGAGTTTTGAACTGCAGAGCTGTGGAGTGCCTGCCTCTTCCTAAGGCAAAATAATACCTAGAAACTCAGCCAGTAGGTGAGGGCACTGCACTGGCATCTCGCCTGAAACAGCAGAGGTACTTCTTTGAATTTCTGCCAACAGGCTTGAAGGAATGAAAGATCTTGAGCCCAAAAGAAAGGAAGTCGTAGTGTGCCCCAAAGAATGGGCTGCTTCCTAATGAGAAGGTGCTAAGGACAGGCTGCTCTCCTTGCAAAGCTGGAGGGGTGCCCAGAGAAACAGCAGCATGTCCAATGGATGTGGTTAATCCTTGTCAGGGTGACAGGCTGTTCCCAGGACTACCAAGCAAAATACAGCTGAAAGAACAAGTGAGAACAAAACTTTTTAAAATATCAGCCTCAGCCTGGATAAAAACCTGGAAAATTATACATTCAGTTGTTAAAAAAAAAAAAAAATCTAGAATGACATGCTAAAAATCTTCAACAAAGACCTATAAAGAGAATACAATCATCTGAGCAGTATATTCTGCTTAAGCTTTACAAAAGGTACAACCGAATTTGGTCTTGATAAATAACTTGTGTGCAGGATCTAGAGCGATTTTGTTGGGATCTCCAGCAATGCCATCAATCCATCTCTCAATGATTTTGTGGTTGGCATCATATCAACAGTATCAACCCTGCAGGTTGTGTAACAAGCTAATGATGCAACACTTAAGGATGAAGGTGGAGGTGCTGGTAGGATGGCAAAGTCCCACCACACACATACAGTAAGAAACAGCTGAGATTAGGTGAGGCTGCAGTCAAATATGGAACATTAACAATACTGTTTATTAAAAAACACAGACCCACTTGAACTGAATTTATATAAACTATCTAATTAACAGATTAGAAAGCCTGATGTGAGCTGTGTGATCTTCTAGTCTGACTTCTGGCATAAGGGAGAGCAGATTTTCCTGAACTCATCCCTGTCTGAACTAGATTGTATCATTGTAAGGGGGACACATGTATATTGATATAAATATCAAGAGAAAATTTACCATAATTCTTGGTAACCCTCTTAATGGTTGATTATGGGTAACTATAAATTAATTGGAGGTCTTGGATTTTTGCCTGCCAGAGCTAAGGCATGGATTTTTAAATGAATATTTACACCACAGAATGGTACATAAAGGGCCCCCATTAACTTTCTCTTTGATAAGCTAAACAGGGGGAACTCCTTGAGCCCCACATTAAAAGGAGAGTATCCTTTAATCATGTCTCATCTCTATTCTGTGAAATCCTTCTAGTATTTCATCACTCTTTTTGAATTTAGCACCCAGATCCCATCCAGCATTCCACCTTTCCTTGCATTGGTGCCAGATACAGATGAAGTATAAACCTCTTTATCCTTTCTCAATATATACTTGCTTGGGCAATGAAGAGTTACTTTCCCTATTCTGGTCACCATGTCAGAGATCAATTGTGATCTGATAGTCTCCAATACCTTTTCAGTGACTTTGCTTCCCAGCAGAGGATTCCCAATGAGATTTGCTGGGCCCATGTTCTTTCTACGATATATATTCTGCTTCTTTATTTGTATAAAGTAAAAATGCTTTCACACTAATTTGGTAGAAGAGTAAGGTACAAAGGGATGTATCAGAGGTAACCACAAGGTATTTGTGGACAGGACAGATCTCCTGAATCCCATACTGGTACTACAGTACTGCACATTTCCATGTGAGGCTGAATGACAGAGGCCATGGCCAGATGCAATGTCAGCTGATGGATACAATCCTGCTATCATATTGAATGCTGTCATTTCTTTCCAGATGTATCTAAAAGTCGCCTAGTGAAGTAAAAAAACAGGGCTTGAACCGTGGAGCCTAACTCTCTCCTGCCAAAGGTAACCAGGCCATGTCTTCTCTTTCATAAATAATTCCATGCAAACTTAGGAAATAAAGCATTTTCCCAAATGGGAGGAAAATATGATCAATTTGGAAATATAGACAAAGGAAATATTATTTTAGCTAATTCTTCCTTGTCAATTTGTAACTTTTACTGAAATATGCTTTTGATTCTGTCCTCTGTCTCCTACTGCAGAGAACAGAGACTGTTTCCAGCATCAATCTGTGTTGGGTGAAGCATCAAACTTGTTGAACCAAGCAGACCAAGCAGAAGAGATCCTGTGTTAAAAGGTCCAGTGTAAGACCAGATTTCATGATGAGTTTCATTTCTTTGTTCAGTCAAACCCTGTGCACCAGACAGGATTGGCTCTGACAAGCTTCCACTGTAAAATGATACAAAAGAAGCTGAAATCTAGGCCACAACTAGAAATAATTCTTAGGAAGCTCTTTTGATTTCCTGGAGGGCAAGGTGTGGCTTTGTGTGTGGGAGGTAAACGCCAGTGTTTTTCTGTTACCAGTAATTATATGCAGCTTGAGTTTCAGTAATAAGAGCTACATATGCATGCTGGAAAGGAAGAGTTTATCTGACACTGGGATTATATGTTACAAGATAAATGTCTTACATTGCTTATTATCATTGTTATTTTGTGATTAGCATGCTTTTAAGTGTCCAAAAGCATGCTCATATTTTATCAACACATAAGAAAAAAAATACAGTTACTGAGAGTTTTTAACGTAAAAAAGAGAAACCTTGTAAATCTTCATATTATCCCACCATTTGTCTAACATTTTGGAACTACTTGCATTAGCATTTGTTTTTATTACCTTCAGTAATTTTGCTTTTGATGTTGTTTATGATCACTGTCAAATACAGAATATGCTTTCCAGAAAGTTATCCTGAGGTGAACACCCAGCATTGAAATATCAATCTTAAAAGATTTGATAAACCTATAAAGAAAGAAAATCTTATCAGGGGAAAGGGGCTTGGTAGCCTAAATAAAAGAGATACTGCAATTCTAATGACTATTCATCAAAATATAGCAATACAAACAGGAAAAAAACAACTGTAATGTAGCTAAAATGTAGCCTGTTAAATTATTTTAGAAGTCCATTCATTGCAGTGTCTAACCCCATATCATATGAATATTATGGAAGATATTCTAAAATTCTTATAAAACATTTGAAAGGGTTTTTTTTTTTACTTCATTTTGAGGTTTCATAGCATCATAGGTTTTCAGGCCAGAAGAAAGCACCACAAGTCTCCAGCCTGACCTTTTGCATGGTACAGGTGACAATTAGATTAAGGGATATATCCTTTGGAAAAAAATCCACCACCGTGATTTAAAGATTTCACGTGGAATAGTTCACAGGTCTATCTATCAAATTTTTTCCCAGGGCTTAGTTAATCTAAGGGGTTTTCTGTTTGTTTTGATTTTGTTTTTTAATCAAAAAACGTCTCTTGGCTCAGTTTTCAAACATTACATCTTTTAAAAGATTTGTCTGCTAAACTGAAGATTTCTATGGTTATTCTCTTTATTCATGTAATTCCAGGTGAGTTAGTGCTTCCCTGATTCATTGATAGGCTAAAGAGATTAGGCTTTTAAAGTCTCTTCTGTAAAAAGGGTCTAGATCCCACACAGTTCTGCTTAACCGGTTTCTCAGTTTTTGCTGCGGTATCAGGGCAAGAGCTACTGTTCCACCAACAAAATCCCTATTGCTACAGTGCTCCCCACATTTATTCATAAGGATGGCATTTCTGTGTGCTCTTAATTGCATTTCTTTCATTCAGTGCATTTTCTATCACTACTTTTCATGATGCAGCCCTCCCTCAGATAATTAAATTACATTTTTCTTTCCTAGTAATATTATCCTGCACTTAACTATACTAAAATGCACATTGTTCAGGTTATCTCACCTTATGAAAGATTCTGGGAGCACTGTGGACTAATTCCTTATCATGTATCACTTTACAACTTCTGTTTCTTACACAAGTTATTTGTGAAATAACTAGTATCTGTCACTAGCTATTTATAAATACTTCCCACTTATTAATAATGCCAAGTAAAAAATTATCCTATTTTTCTAAATTTAAAATGTAAAGTATATACTAAGAGCCAAGTGTAATATAGCCAGACACTGAAATGTATTAAAATAGAGGAATATTTAAGCAATATATTTTGCTTATTCTCGATTAAATATGTGTTGATTCCATGAAGTTAAGAGCAATCTTAAGGGATTAATCTGTTAAGGGAACAAGAGTTTCTCTTAACACCTTTTACTTTGTGACAAAATGATTACCTTATTTCTGTAGTAGCACCTACAAATTATGTTGCAATAATTTCAAACAAGGAGAAAATTCTTCTCTATCTGTGGGCAACCTGCATGCAGAAAAAGAAGGGAAATTATTTGCTATACCAAGTTCTATTTACTTCAGCAAAATTATTCCACTACTGCACAAATATGGCTTAATACAAAATAACAGGAATTTAATAAATAAAATGAAAACACAAGATAGCATATTCTGGAAAAATACCTGCCTAGAAATGAGTCATACTCTAATCTTGGATAAACTCTTTCTTTTTCCATACATGAAGGAGTGTTTTATTAAGGCAGCCCAAGCTATGTGTAATTGCACCAGCAGAAAGATGCAAGCACCACCTTCTACAAAGAGAACAACACCTCCCAAGAAACACAAGTTTTTCTACATACCCACAAGGTTGATGAAATGTTGCCATTGACTATCTTCCCTTTCACAGGATGATTCTTTAGAAAAGCATAGGGATCTCCAGAAGCAGCACAATGAATTCAGCAAAATACCAGGTTGGAAACAGTAAGATGTTTTTTCAGTACTTTGCCATGGGTAACTATTGGATAAGCTTCTCAAAAAGTCTAAATGTGTCGAAATACAACTTTATTGTCCAAAGAATTTCTATTTGGGGAAGTATTCCAGTTTCTACACTAGACACTTGAAACTCTAGCAACATGCATTATCTTTTTTTTTCAGCTAATATACAATTAATGCATTATCTAGTAGTTATAGTCTACTAACTAACCAGAAGTGCTGACACACTTTGACACACTTGTAGTAAATCAAACACCCAGTACTAGCCAGGCCGATCTGTCCAGATTAAGATAATGGCCAGCTATGCCATCTTGATAAATCCTGTGGGAATAAATTATTATAATGTTGGTTATAACTACATGTTTACTTCCGTGTTGACATCCATATATAAAGCAGCTGTAAAGTCATTTTTTTAAACTGTAATGAGTTGAAAACTGGACACTCATACGCAGCAAACTATGGAATTTCCATAATTTTTAAATAATACATTTGCAAGGTTTTTTGCAAGAATACCACATAAAATGGCTTCTTTTTTAAATCTTCCCCTTTGCTTAATTCTTCCTTAGATTATTTAAATCTCACTCAGGCTTCCAAAAGCTTTTCCTCTTTTTTTCCTTTTCACATACACATACACACGTTCTGAGACGTTTGACACAGACCATTCGAACACATCACTGCCCTTTGCACTGTGTTACAGCAAGAAGGTTGCTGTATGAGCTGCTGCAGCTTCAAGAAGAGCAGGAGGGGAGAGACGGGCAGCTACAGGTCTGTCAGCCTCACCTCTATCCCCAGGATGACTCTGGAGCAAATACTGCTGGAACACATTTCCTAGCACTTGAGGGACACAAAGGTGACTGAGAACAGATGGTGCAATGTGGCTTTACCAAGGGCAAACCTTTGATGGGAAGACTGGCCCAAGAGAGGAGGAAGAGCGGTGCTTGCTATTTACCTTGACTTTAGGGAGGCCTTTAGCATGGACTTCCACAGTGTCCTTACAGTCAAACAGGTGAAATAAGGAGTGGAAAAATGTACAAAGTGGATGGATGATCACCTGGGCTCTGCAGGAAAACAGGTGTTGATCAGCGGTGCTAAGTCCACAAAAAACAGAGGCTGGTTGCTAATGGTGTTCCTCAGGGACCCATACAGGGGCCAAAACTCTCAAAGTCCTTTTTAATGGCATTCTCAGCATGTTCAGATCTGATACGTTTTGTGGGCAGGGGTATCAATACTCAAGAAGAAAAAGCTGCTATTCAGAGGGGTCTTTGTTCTTTTTTACCATTGTTTGCTTTCTTAAACCTAGGACTTTTTACACAAAAGCATGAAGATTGTAAAGAAACTCTTAAAAGCAAGAGCACTACAGAATAAAAACTAAAAAAAATCATTTGGTCTCCTTATTTACCCATAATACACCAAACTTTTCAGACACTCAGTCTGCATTCCTCATTTGCTGGGTGACATACCTGGAATCTGGTATCTAGAATGATCCTGAGCACGCAGACATTAATTGTGAATCTAATTGAATATAGTTGTGGTTTGAATGCATGGTGCTAAATATTTGTAAAATGACTTTTGGGTGTCTTACACTGTGCATTCTAAATACGTTTGATAAATTTTGGTCTGATAAACTAGTTTAATTTTCCCATCTGTATAATGGACATCATGCCTTCTTTCCAATAAGCACCTTAATGTTTGTACACAGCGCAGGTACTGCAAAGAAGAGCAACCCAGAAAAGCATATGAAAATATTTTTTTGTGTGTTGCATTATGGGATGAGGACCATTGAGAGCATATAGTAAGACCTAGAGTTCATTCTGAAATGTTAAATAATACCCAACTTTATTGTGCATGATACCCATTTTATCCATTAGAGAGATTGCCCTGGGTGACTGAAAGCACTGAAATTAAAAGACTGTAAACAAGATCCACTAAGGAATGCAAGCCTGTAAGTCTCAAACGGATGATCCTGAAAAACTACCCATGCAGTTCCTGCATAGGCACCTTGTAATTTTATGTTGTTCCCCTATGAAATGCACCCCTGGAGAAACAGCTCTGGGTATGCCTGAGTCTGGTAACAGTGTGGAAAGAGCTAAGCAGTTTAGCATTTATTTTGTGCTTATGCCTAGCTGGGTAAACAAGAGACTATTCTACAGCAGAGGCCCCAGATGGCTTGGTACAATAATCCACACCAAGCACCACGGGCTTAGGCTCTCTACAAAACACAATTGCAGGCTTTCTCTCAGAAAATGATGGTATGGATGTCCATCTTTCATATGACAGCATATTGTGGTGGGCCCATACCCAACTCTTTCCTCAGCTGAAGAAAAGTGGGCTCAAAGACAGATTCTCCTGCCACACAGAGCATCTCCCACCACTCTGACTATTCCACCCTTGTAAGACCCCGTTGTCCATTCTTCACTGTGCAAAAAGCCCAACAGAGCATCAGGCCAGGTGTGTAGAAGGAACCAGACTCTTCAGCCCAGAGATGAAAGCACACACAGAGAAACTGAAGCCAGTTACGATCCATTCTCTGTAACTTGTTTTTTTGCTGTCTAACTTTTTAAAGTAAACTACAGGGAGAATACTGAGACCTGGCCAGGAGTTGAATCTTACTTTCAGGAGCAGAGTGCCCCAGCCCAGCTATTTGGTTCAGCATTTTCTGGATCTTAATCGACACACAGCAATAGCTTTGGCTGGAAGAACGAAGACAGTTCTCACCTCAGAAAAACCTGCAGGCCTGTTGTTTCCCTGTTCCATTGACAGGTAAGATGATAATCTCCAGAGGCTGGAAAGTCCTGTCTTCTGTATCCTTCTTTAAGTTTTCAACTACCAGTTAAGCAAAGCCACTGTCAGTAACTTTGCTCCACTGTCCATGCTGTTCAGCAGCCCCTGGGAACACCGACCAGAGAGAAGCTGCGAGCAGGAGCGTGAGGGGCCTGGTCAGGGTTCAGACATGACCAAAGCTGTACAACTGCTCTGCAGTCTCAAGGCTGAGGTCCTTACAGGCATAACAAAACCAGACCTTTGGGGTACCTCTTCATTATATACACAGCACCTTGAAGGGAAGCACAGCTTGGAATGCAAGAATACTAAGAGTGCACTTACCTTAGTTCAGGACTCTGCTGCTGCCAGTCGGCTCCTGGGCAGCTGCACGAGCACTCCTGCTGCAGCAGCCACACTGCCAGGCCCCAGCTCCTGCCCCTGTTCCAGCTCCTGTTCCCCCTCTTCACCCCCACCAGAGTGTTCCAAGGGCCAAAGGATCCTGCTGAAGGTTCTGAGGGCCAGAAACGTGCACCTCAACAAACCTAATCCTTAAGAGAACTTGAGCCACCTAACTTCTTACTGTTTTGTTGTGATCTCGTGTTCTTTGTATTTCCCCTCTCCTCACCAGTTTTAGATCCATGACAATACTGATTCTAGCTGTGTAATATGGGGAATTTTGTCCTAGAGAAAAATCAGTCACCCCTCCCTTGTGCTCTACTCTGCTAGCACACCAAGAATCCTTAGACCAGAGACATTGCAAACTGTGCTCAGAATCCTGTGATCTTCAAATTACTATTACCATTTCGTGGTTATCTGTTTTAACAACAACCACAAGGAATTCTGGCCCACTGACTTAAAGGGGAATTGCTTTGCCATGTTAACAAGGCAATGTAACTACAGTCAAAAGTAATCCATTAAAAACATATGCAACAGCTTTTTGTTTTATTTTTCAAGTGAAAAGCAGTTTTCTGTAGGAGGGAAGAAAGAAAGAAAGAAAGAAGCCTGTGGGGCATAGCTCTCTTCCAACATAGACAATGGTTTGTTTGGTTTGGAGCACTGCTTTTTCTGGGGCATTTTGTTCAGTATAAGGAATGTTGAAGACAAGTAGTATGTCATCTAGACATTCAGGTAATCAAATTTTTAAAAAAAACAAAACAGGAAAATAGCAAAATGATGGTTATTACATAAAAACAAACAAACAAAAACCAAACCAACCAAACAACCAAACAAAAAAACCCCAACAAAAAAAGAAAAACAAGAAAACCCCCCACCCCCAAAACAGTTCTCTGATAAATTATTGAATCCAGAGGTACCTTACCCTCTTTTCTCACCTCTTTCTATATTTTCTTACTTAATTTCCTTTCCCCTGATGAATTTTTATCTTTTCAACTTAATCACAAAATATTTTTTGAATTGTTTGAAATGACAGAACAGAAAAACCCAAAACAGTGCTCTGTTGAAACAACTCAAAATGATTCTTCACTACTGAGCTGGGTCAATGGTAATTTACAGAAAGTTTTCCTCCAAAATTGCTAAGTGCTGACATGGAATGAATGTCTTCATTCATCACTATTCACTAGAGAACTTGCTTGTTGAGGGATTTTTTTTGAGAGGGTGGGGGGTGTTTGGGCTTGGTGTTTCAGTTGATTTGTTTTTAACCAAGCAGCTTCTTCCAAAAGATGGTTTCTTGACAGTGTTACTTGAGTTGTAAAATAAGAGTATCCTGGTTAGAATGTTATTTGCACAGAACAGAGTTCATAGCTAAAACAAGAAAAAGACTTTGACATTTCTATGAAAAAACTAAAGTAATACTATGCATGCATTTACTAGTTGGGCCTTCTCTTGAAGTTATAATTGTACCTTGTCAGTGATCTCAATCAAATCCACAATGTGTTTCTGGTGTCTTGTTCTCCCTCCCCTGCCCTAGGAAGTAGTTGTATTATTGTGTATCATTATTTTGTTCCTGTGAGTCCTTGGAAGAAAGGTATTTGAATAATGTTAGGAGGCTGTCATCCCTCTTGCTGGGAGGGAGAAAGATGATGTGTTTTTTCCACACGTAAGCACTAAGTGATCCCAACAAAAACAGCATTGCAAATTGGAACTACAAACAACACAGAATTCCCTGTATGCTCTGCTAATAGCAGTGATGAAAATCTCTGCTAATAGCAGTGATGAAAATCTCTGCTAATGACTTTGAGAAATAACCTTGCAATCTCTGACATCTGCATCAGCTAGAGAGATAAAGTTACAGCAAGTCTTCAGTTAACATATTCTCAACAAAATCCTCCAAACCTCAATTACCATGGAAACTACTTATCCTTGAGGCAGTAAGGATAGCTGAAATATTTTCTCTTGACAAAAATGGGAGTGAGGCCAGAAATATATGGGATTGTGCATAATGAGGCCTTTGATCTTTCATTTACATCTGCGTTAAGCAGAAGTAATCTCAGTGAAGCAAGCTGAGTTGCAGAACAAAATTTGTTTATAGGATAGAACAGGGTTTAGGACATTGTCTAGTTCTGGTTATTTCTAGATATTTTTCCATTATCTTAATATGTTTATGTTAACAGATTTCTTTTTCCCTTTTCTAGTAAGAGAAACATAGTAAGGACAAATAGTGTTTCCATATAAAATTAGTAGACATCAAGCTTTGAAAAAATGCTTGGGACAAACAGAACTAATCAGTCTCATTGAGGCTCAGAATTTTGCAGTCTGAGATCAAAAATGCCTCCAATGTAGACCAGGTCCCCTAAAATCCCTGAGTACTCAATTTCTATAAAACAGTGTGCAGTCTTTGCTCTGCAGAAACGTTTGTGCACCTCCAAGCAGGAAAATCAGCTCAGGAATAGAAAACCTCATTTCTGGCTTTATGTAAATTGAATCTCTAATTTGCTGTAGGAGTTCTTGTTTCATTTTAACATCAAGTTTTAACAGACTTTAATGGAATAAAAATAACTTTTGGTAACACTACCATCAAAACCCCTACGGTTCCTTATAAGTAGATGCTCCCCATAACTTAAGTCACTGTGAGCAAAAGTCTGAATGTGAAAGTGTGCACATGGGCAGCCACTGCTGGGCCATGATGTTACCTGCATTAATGTAAACCCATCAATGTGTCATGTTTGCTCAAAGCTTCCCACTTTGACAGCTAACCGGGATTATAAATTACACTGCAGCAATAATCCCTATGAAATACACTGATCTTATCTCCAGGTTCCCTGTCTGCTGAGCAGTGAGCCCGGAAATGTCGTGGGTCGAGAGAGGTGATTGTGCTCTGTGCTGGAGCGGGCTCACCTCGAGTATTGTGTGCAGTTTGGGACACCGTAATGTAAAAAAGACATTAAACTATTAGCGAGTGTCCAAAGGAGGGCAACAAAGGTGGTGAAGGGCCTTGAGGAGAAGCCGTGTGAGGAGAGGCTGAGGGCACTGGGTCTCTTCAGCTTGGAGACTGAGGGGAGACCTCACTGCAGTTACAGCTTCCATGTGAGGGGAAGAAGAGGGGGAGGCAGACACTGATCTCTGCTCTGTGGTGAGTGACAGGATCCGAAGGAATGGCCTGAAGCTGAGTCAAGTGAGGTTTAGCTTGCATATCAGGAAAAGGTTCTTCACCCAGAGGGTGGTTGGGCCCTGGAACAGCTCCCCAGGGCAGTGGTCACAGCACCAGCCTGACAGAGCTCAAGAAGCGTTTGGACAATGCTCTCAGGCACATGGTGTGACTCTTGGGGTGTCCTGTGCAGGGCCCGGAGCTGGACTGGATGATCCTTGTGGATCCCTTCCAACTCAGCACATTCAGTGACTCTGCGAGCAGCATCCCTGCACCCCGCACGGCCCTGACCGCAGCCACCCTCCGCACCTCAGCCCGCGTGCAACACCGCCGCCACCGCCCCCCGCGCATCCCTGCGCATGCGCGGCGCCGCCCGGCGGGGCAGAGGCCAAGGGTGAGGGGCCGGCCCCGCCCCGCGGCAGCAGCGGCATGGCGGGCGAGGGCAGCGGCCCCGTGCCGGGCGATGGCACCGACCCGCCCGCCCCGGAGCGGGTGCTCTTCCCGCCCACCTTCAGCGTGTCCGAGATCAAGAACAAGCAGCGGCGGCACTTCATGTTCCTTCGCTGGAAGCAGCAGCAGAGGAAGGTGGGGCGGGCTGTTGCCGGTGGGCGGGGGAGGCCCGGGTCTGGCGGGACTTCCTAACGGAGTGCTGTCCCTCTGCCCGCAGGAGAAGTTGGCCCTCAAGAAGAAGCGGAGGAAGGAGCGAGAGGCCCTCGGAGACAAAGTAAGGGCTAGATGGCCTTTAAAGGTCCCTTCCAGCCAAACCATTCCATGATTGTATGTGCTGTGTGCTCGCTGGTTGTGGTAGCTTGCAGAGGCGCTGTTGTCTAGCAGAGGTATCAAACAGCTGATTTCAGAAACATTGTTGCTCCTGTGTTAAATAATGCCGTAAACAGGCAGGGTGAGTTTTGAACTAAAAACATAAAAGCAGGCCACTCCTGGAAAGTTGTCTCTGATGTGATTGCTATGGCATTTGTGTTGGTATTATTAGGAATTATACTCTAATAGTAATCTCTGTATAAATTAAAACAATCAGATGTGACCAAACCATGCCTAGAGCAGTTATCTGCTGGATTCCAAGCCTAGTCGTGAACAAAGGTTTCGCTTCCTTTCCTGAACTGATTGAAGATAGTAAGATGTGAGTTCCTGACAATAGTATCACAAGAGTAGTGTAAGTTAACAGGGTAAACGTTAAAGGCTATTAGTCATTAAATTGCAGATATCAAGGTTGAAAAGCGTTGCCGTTGAAAGCAAAATCCTTTTCTTTCATGGAAGAAATAAAAGTAGGTAGAAGTTCCTGTCTATTTTTGTTTTGTTTTGAAAAGTGACACTGTTCTAGTGGTGCTTCTGTCCATCTAATGCTCTCTGGTGTCCCAATACCTGTGCATATTTTTAATCAAGGTGATGTAACTTCTTTTTTAAAAGTGGCATCAAAGAAATACTACTTCCAATTCTGTGGAGAAATATACACAATATAGTGGTAGTATGAATGTGGTGTTTGCAATGTATTTAATAATTACATGAATGTGTTATGTTAATAAACTTTACGTATTTTAGGCACCTCCAAAAGCCATACCAAAGACTATTGAAAATCAGCGAGTGTATGATGAAACCACTGTAGATCCCAATGATGAAGAGGTAACTGCTTTAATTTCTGCATGTGCTATTAAGTTGACCATTTTTTTTCTAAGAAGGGACTGATAAACTGATTGATGGAACTGAACATTCACCACTTTCCCGTTAATGTGTTGATGAATTACTTTTTACACATGATGGGTTTACTAAGAGGTGATGTCATTCTTTCATTATCTATATTAAATAATTGACTTTTGCATTACTGATATTGGTAGTAAAAGCTGCCCATGTTCATCAGACTAGATTCTTAAAACCATGCCTTCAGATGATTAATTACAGAATAGATCTTGTGAATTGAAATTTAGATCAGATTGAACAGTTGTTCTCCAGTTATTTCGTTACATGGTGGATTTAACAAGGCTTCTGTTCTTCCAGGTTGCTTTTGATGAAGCAACGGATGAATTTGCACCATACTTCAATAGACAGACAGTTCCCAAAATTCTTATTACAACATCAGACCGACCTCGTGGGGTATGTATGTTTTACTTGGAAAGTTCTGAGCAACCAACTGATTATAAGATGCCAGGGTTTGGTTTAATGTACTATGATTGGAACATTAAAACTGAAAATAATAGCATTCACATGGATTTTTTCTGTCATTTTATTTATTGCCCAACAATAACCTTGTATTTGTATGTAATCTGTTGGTTTCTCTAGCATTGTTTGTTTCCTCTGTAACAAAAAAACAACCTTGTGCATGTGTTCTTGTATTGAAATGATCAGCATTGCTTGATTGGAGATATTACTGGCATAAAAGAAATTGTTTTAAAAATAAGAAAAAATACACCTCAAATAGTTTATCTGAAAACTCAGACATGAGTTCCTGAAGAAATAGTTATATTTTATTTTGAGATGCTGTGAACTTTTTTGTAAACCAGTGTCCTTAATAAATAGTGAGTGTGGAGATTATGCTTTTTGCATTTTCCTGCTTTTCTGTGATGGAGGGAGGGGGAAAAAAAGTCCTTAAAAATTTATATATCTCTGGTGTGCTGCAATCTTTACTGCAAATAAATGCTTTTGCACTAACTGAATGAAGTAATTTAATATCTTCAAATCTTTTTATATAGATACTGGAAATAATGTGTGCTCAGGGAGCAATGACTAATGAATGACCAATTCCCTGTTCTCCTGATAACTGAATTCAGTGCTGAATTCCGCACATTGCAAGTTAACTTCCATGTTTTGCAGAGAACAGTGAGATTCTGTGAGCAGCTGGCTACCGTTATACCCAACTCACACGTCTACTATCGAAGAGGACTGGCTTTGAAAAGAATCATTCCACAGTGTATTGCGAGAGACTTCACGGATTTAATTGTCATTAATGAAGATCGCAAAATACCAAGTATCCTTTTGTGTATTTATCAGGGAAAGAAAACAATTCTGTAGTGTGCATCAGAGATCTACTTTATTCTGGTTTTTTTCTCTTCACAGTGCATATTACAGAGCTAAAAATCACTGTGCCAACTTGAGTGTCTGATGGCTAATGGAACAGGGAATGTGTAGATGTGTTGGCACCTTTTTGTTTATAATGCATGGATAAGCACTGTTACTATTTCAGTAAATTTAACAGTTTGATTAATTAACAAAATTTTCTGACCAGGAAAATCCATTTTATTTTTCTGACGAGATAAAACATTACTAATTTGTAAGGGAGAAAGCAATAGAGGATAGCTCTTGTTAGCAATTGAAACAAAATGTAATGGACATACTTGAGAAGGCTAGTTAACTAGTTTGGGAATGTATGTCTGAAAATTTAACAAAACTTTGGGCATAGATTATGGATCTAAATCTAATGTAATACTGCATTTTCCAAAGAATGTTCCTCTGTAAATTACATTAAATTAAATTTTACCAGCCTTTTTCTTTTTAACTTGGTGCACAGATGGTCTTGTGTTAAGTCATCTGCCTGATGGTCCAACTGCTCATTTTAGAATGAGTAGTGTGCGTTTGCGCAAAGAAATAAAGGTGAGACTCAAAAAAAAAAGAAAAATGGGTCATCTGTTGGTTAATGATAAATAAATATCCAGTCTACTTCAACTGTCAGAACTGCATTTTGATATAATTCAGCTGATCTTGTAAAGGTGTTTTTTTGGTAAGCTAACAGGAGGCTAAGGACTAGTGTATACTTCATAAGCAGCCTATTTCCATTTTCAAGCTTATTTGCTGAATTTCTTTACCTGCCAAGTATTTTATAATGTAAGTCTGACAAGTATTTTTTAAATTGTTAAATTTTAATGATAACTTTAAGCAATAGGAAATACCCCATGTCTAGCATATACACAATAGGGTATATAAAATCAGCTGTATAAAAGGTTTCATTAGATGTAGTTAAGTCTTGAATAAAACATAGTTCTTATTCTTACAGCCCTGTTACCTCTTCTGTAGTATTGCTTACTTAGCCCTGCTTACGCAGCCCTAAGGAATTTGCAGTGAAGTGTGTTTTCTTCTTTGATACAAGTATTCTCTAATCAGTTTTTATTAAAGAAGCCCATATACTCTCAGTCCCATATACCCTTCGTTGGTATGGGTACAGAGGGAATACTCCTATGACTGGTAGAGTGCATTATCTGCTGTAACAGGTTCTGCCAAGAGTAAAAATTGGTGCAGGAGAGAGAAGTGTAAAATTACTTGTGCTTTTTCATTTAACCTATACTGTTGAACCAAAGATCTTGTGCTTGAAAAAATGATTAGGGCATTATTGGCCCTGTCTTCCTATTTCATACACTTCTTTGATAATACATTAAAATCCTTTTGCATTCACTCTGTTCTTTGCATTCTTACCATGTTCACGTCAGCGAAAAGGGAAGGAGCCCACAGAACACGTCCCTGAAGTGATCCTGAACAACTTCACAACGCGGCTCGGCCATTCCATTGGCCGCATGTTTGCTGCTCTCTTCCCACACGATCCTCAGTTCATTGGAAGACAAGTAGCTACATTTCACAACCAGAGAGACTACATCTTTTTCAGATTCCACAGGTGATGTTTTCCACAAAACTCATTTACAAGTGAGAATACTCTTGTAACTTAATTCCTTAATTTAATTCTTTTCTTCCCCAAGATACATCTTCAAGAGTGAAAAGAAAGTGGGAATTCAAGAACTCGGGCCACGTTTTACATTAAAGCTGAGGTCACTTCAAAAAGGAACCTTTGATTCCAAATTTGGAGAATATGAGTGGATTCATAAGGTATGTCTTAGTAATGATAAAAGGGAGACTGCTTGGGGAGACTACACCTGACATGAAATGTACAAAAAATCTTAACCTAGAAAAGCAGTATAAATGCAGTTCGCAGTATGGAACTGTTTAACTGAAGTATTTAGAGGTATATATTGAGAAACATGCAAAGCAGAAACATTCTGCTGTATTCCAAGTGAAAAATAAAAATAGCAAGGATGATGAATATCAGTATACCATAACTACATTTCACTGTCCACCCTGCTATAAAATGGAGTGGTCATCCTTGTTTGTATCCTGTTGCATGAACTTGCTGGTAAACAACTTTTCTTTTAAATTTCAGCGTCGAGAAATGGACACAAGTAGAAGAAAATTCCACTTATAAGTGAAATCTGCTGATTGCTGGTGACCAGGAATACAGCAGCTGCTTTGAACTATGGATGATCTTGGACTCTTAACTAATGATAATGATGATGAACAGTATCTGTCTGCAGAAAGACAAACAGCAAACATTAAAGCTTTCTACAGCAGCAGATCAAGTAGGATGTGCCTTTCTTCCTGTTTGTACCCAGCTTGACAAGGACGGTGACTTTTTCCAGTTGAGCAAGAAAAACTATGGCCATGTTTGAACAACCTGTCATTTAGCTATCACTAAGGATTTGCCAGAAGTGCTGCTGTTCTGTAGAAACAGATTATGCTTCGCAACATCAAAGACAGTAAATATGTTGGTTAAAGAAATTTCCAAAATAAAGTATTTCTAGTTTTACAGTTTTGTTTTATTTTTTCCATTAACCCAGACATCTTCAGGTAATCAGGTAAGAGATAAATATTTAAAACTTATTTCTAACTTAACAGTATGCTGTTCCCTGACAGTATGGGCATAGTTTTCCAAAAAGGTTCTCCTATCCAGAGAACATGGAGAAGGCTGTATGCAATCCATGAAATCCATGGTATTTTATTTCATTAACATTTTGCATAAAAGAGGCGTGTTGCTGAAGTTACAAAAACAGTATGCATAACTCCTACAGGTATCTCTTCTGTAAATACCATATTGACAAGAGGTGTATATACCCAAAGCAGTTGAAAGTAAACAAAGACAGATGGGAAAGAATTCGTAAAACCCCCTTACAGGAAGTACATAAAGCTATCATCTAAAAATGCTGCTCGGTGACTACGTGAGGTCTCTGAGCAGGGTTTTCCCCATTAAAATTTTAAAAATGCTTCTTCAGCCTCACAGCTACACTTGAGTTGGTATTATCTGCATATAAACTACGGTTTTGCCTTAAGTTGGCAAGTTCACTGGCAGCTAAAAGGTCAAGTTTTCTTTGAGTTACTTTCTTTTCATATACAGCTGTAAGTGCCTTTTCATATTTACCTAATGAATAAGAAGGCTCATAGAGTAAGTCATCTCCTAGGGCAGAAATACTCATTAAGATAAAGCATAATTTACTGTCTTTTTTTGATGTCTATGATATGGGACAGCTGTATAGCTGAATTATAAACAGTCCAAAATTCTTTTCTGTTCTATTTCTGTTATGCTTCTAAGTATGGTACTGCTGGAGCCTCATTGTTCTGTTAACAGGGCTGTTAACCCCAGGCAGACTTGCAGCAGCACAATATTTACTTCTCTCTCTGCTTTCCAGCTGCTACAGAATGAGGCACTGACTGTGAGGTGCCACCATACCCAGAAGTTAATCAAATTCTTACAGTATTTTCAAGACCAGACTAAGTCAAGACACTTTTATTTTTTGCTTGGCGTATAAAACTGATTCCCTTATGAAACAGAAATACGTAACTAGCATACAGTTCATCTGGAGAGGTAGATGGTAAGAAGTTTGACGACAGTAGCACTTTTAGAGTTAGATTTGGCACGTTAAAGCTAAGCTTTTGTACAGACTTCAAACCAGGCCACTCCTTGAGGCACTCTGCCCATACACACATCAGCAGGTAGGAAAAGATGCTAAAAGATCTGAAAAACAAAACCAAAATCTAGTTAGAAGGGTATCACTGCTGAATGAAGCAACTGTAAGAACACATAAGTTCAGAGTATGCCATGGACAAGTATTTAGGAAAAAATATCCTCTTTTTCCACAGATGTTTTATAAAATATTAGTTTAAAAAATAAACTTTCAATGAAATCATCCCCAAAGATACAGTAAGATAATCAAAGCTCTTACAAAAGAACTGAAGCTTAGCGTCTCCTGGAAACCAAACTGCTAAGTGGAAGGATGGAAAAAGTTGTTCCCAGTTATTTTGTGCTCGCCAAAACACCAGGTATCCATTTTGCCTTTGATAAGCAGGGAAATTTTGTGTAACTAACAAATTACACTTCCTCTTCAGTGAGGTGGTGCTGACTGTGCAAACCTGAACGCTATTGGCTCATCAAGAAAACACAAGGAATTATGACTAAGAAACCACCTCTTTTCAGGAAGTGCCTGCAAGAGATACTGCAAAGTGAAGGAGTTTCACATATAGGTAGTGTAACTAAAAGAGAAACAAGGGTTCCATTGCTGTAACTGAGAAAAAACATGCTAAGCCTTTTATGCTCTGTGTATGCACGTGTGGTGAGAGACAGAGGAAACACTGTTTCCAGATATCCACACCCAGGAATCCAGGAATTACTTCACCTTGGCAAACCTGTGGGGAGTTGTATGTGTCACTGATTAAGTACAGTTTATTTAGCTTTGTATAAGTTATCAGTCTATAATGCTTACAATTATCTAATTGCTTCCTTGGATTAGTGCTTACAGCTGAAGCTACACTAGTGTAGCATCCAAGAGTACTTTTTAAAATAACAGTAGTTGGGAAGAATTCACAATAGAAGTACCTTTAAAAGCTACAAGAACTCTGAAGCACATTTCAGTTATACTGCTGTAATTCACTGCTCAAAACAATGTGGAAATGGTTTTTTTGTTAAATAGTTAAGGATCTACTTCTATACGGTTACTACTCTGGTCTTTAAACATGGTTATTGATGCTAGTACACACACCTGGAACTCTTCTACAGTCTGCTCAAGGGGAGAACAATTTTAACAATTCAGTCTGACTGTGGTCACCTTTCTATAAAGCTGCCTTACAGCACGATTTAAATCTAGCAAACTACAGTTCTTTGGATGATATGTCAGCTACACAGCCAGACTTTTTCAAGGTTAAGACTCACTATGAGATTTCTAAGGACTGTGAACTACTGTTAACTGTGCATCAGGTGCTTTGAAATAACGTCTGTGCTCTGATCTCCAACAGATCCAAATCAATGGGCAACAGGAAAAGGGAACATGGTAAAATTATCATGCATTTACTGTGGTCAAAATAACGAAGTTATTGTGACTCTCAGAGTTTTGGTGAAACTATTGTGGATCTAAAACTCACCTTTCTAAAGAGGTTAGCCTAAAATCTAATCACCAAAATGCCAGATGAGTGAGCAGTCTTCCTGGTGATAGCAGTAGTGCTAATGAACCTATGAAAGTTTTGGAATGAAAATCCAAATGAGCATTCCACTGCTTCTAGTTATTTAAACTGGTACCCCTGTAGTAGCTTACTTGAGTGGAGTATGGGCTTTTAAAATAAATACTTTTTAAAAAGTATATACACTTATTTCTTTAGGTGTAGAGGGCATCTCCCCCCCACAGTGGTCAGTGCTCTTCTTGGGGACCACCACTGCTAATCTGTTTTTGGAACTGTTCTCTCAAACTTTAAGAACTAAAGTCTGTTTTATCTGCCACAATCAGGATTCACCACAGATGCTGTCAGGCAATTAATTCTATGTGAGAAAAGGGAAATAATACCCTTACAGAGAGGAAGATACAGCAGAATTACTGTACAGCTTCGTTAGTCCGAACAGCAGCTCACTACTTTGCTACAGCAACAGAAACTGGTGGAAGCTCTGCAACAGCAAAGTGCTACTCATAATACTTATGGACAGCCCAGTACATAGCTGTGACCAGAAAAGGGGAGAAGGGACCAGAAACGGGGATCTAGACCAACACCAGCTGCACAAATCAAATGTTTCTGAGTGCCTTTCATACAGCCTGTCTCATTTAAATGACAAAAGAGTTTATGAATTGTAATTCAAGAACTTACCACTGAAAGATACTGAAGTAGTTCACATAATTACAAAAATGAACAAACTTTCTGGGGTCTGAATGGATTTGTACTTGATGATACTCCCGTCAGCAGGGGATCATGTTGCGCATTCTGCAGGCAGAATTGCTTCAAGTCAGCTGCAGCTTGAGAAACCTAGTTATAATAAAAGCTGGCATTAGAATTCACTGAACACTTTTTACTGGGGATATAACTACATTGAAAAGTATAAAGAATACTACTAAATCAATCTGGAATGCAGCTTATGTAGATTTTATGCAATTGTTTCATTGTAGTTTTTTTGTTTCTTGAAGACAGGAAGTTGAACAATGTAAGAATGGGAACTAATTTGGATGTTTTAATTTCCATGTTAAACTTCTAAGTATGAAGGGCGATACACGAGCAGTATCTTGGAGATGGCTTTATTAAATATACAAAGATCCTAGTTCTAACATAAACAACTAAAAAATACTGGCTATGGTTTAATATGTTCTACTCGACTGAACTGGCACTTCATCCTCCCTTGCAAAGCCATCTTTATGATGAGATAATGGGGGTTTGAGCACCCTTATATGGGGTTTTTGGCATGCTGTACCTTCCTAAAACTGAACAGTGAAAATTCTTTGTCTTGCTTTTCTTTGCTGTAACGCTGAACTCATAAAACAGAACGATCAAAGTTTCAAAAAGTTGCATCTTCCACTGACAGTTCTTATCTGCAGTTTGCCCAGCGCTTCCCTGCCGTGCCAGGCGCAGCCTCGCCCCGGCACGGCACAAGTTCAATGCACTTGGTGTGCCTGGCAGCGATATCTCCATTTTGCCACGCTGGGGCCAGCCCAGCCTGTTGTGCGCCCCGGCTCGGGCCGCCTCTCCCCAGAGCCCGACGGACGGGCGCTCCTCACTCCGAGAGCACGAACGGGCAGCGCGGGCCGCGTCCATCGCCCCGGGGGAGCGCTTCGGCCGGGGAGCGGCCCCGGGGCCCGAGGGGCCGCGGGGAGCGAGCGGCCGACCCCGGGCAGGGGCGGCAGCAGAGGGGACGCGGCTGCGCGGCCGTTCCGGGCTCGCCTCGGCCGGGAAGCTCCGACGGAGCCCCGGGAGAAGCNCCGTCGCGGCTCCGCGCTCACCTTCACGCGGGTCACACTCGCCTCCAGACGCAACTGCTGCACCACCTTCTTCATGGCCGCCACGTTGGAGGAGCCCGACATGGCGAAGTTGGCGGCGGGCTCGGCTCGGCACTCGCAGCACTCCCAGCACAACTTCCCGGCGCGGCCACAACTCCCGGACCGCGGCGCCTGCGCACCCGGGGCTGGGGCGGGCGGGGCCGCTCCGTGTGCCCGGGACGGGGAGCCGCCTGCGGGCACAGAAATCATCCCCGCCCTCGCGTATTCATGATGAGGACTGAAAGAGGAGGCTACGTTCACACTGAGGTGGTGAATCTTGGTGATAAAATCCAGTGAGTTCCAAGTTTGGAGGTTATTTTGAGATGCAGTGAATGAAGTTCCTAACTTTGCTCTTGCCAGCAGTCTGAGTGTTGACTGTAGGCTGGAGGATCAATTTACTAGTCCGAGTTCACTGCCTCAAATGCCCGGGGATGGCGGTGAAGCGTGGAGCATGGGGTGACATCAGGTACTGCAAAGTGCAGCATTTTCCATGTACCAATGGCAGGAACCCGCGCTGTGACCGGCTGAGCCTGCCTTTGGCTGGGAACGACCGGAGGAGTGATGGGGTGTTACACGCGGGTCATTCGTGGGAGCTTGCAAGTAGAGACATAGGCCCTGGTTGAGTAGGTGCTTCCCACTGACATGAGGAAATCTTAATTCCCCAGTGCCAGGCTGACACCTGGAAGGTCACTTGGGAAGTCCGGTCACTCGTGCTGAAGAACAGGTGAATTAGAAGTAGCTGGGGTATAGGCAGGAGGAGAAGAGAGATCTCCTGTTGGGGAGATCAGGAGAAGAACAAGGGAGTTCAGCATGCTGAAAATCCAGATGAGGTTTGTAACCTCAGAGGGGCTGGAAGAGCCTTCAAAATGAAAACACCAAGGAAACTCCTAAAAAAAGAGAAAGATGGAAACACGCTTTTTAGCAGGGCCTGTTGTAATAGGACAGGGGGAATGGTTTTAAACTAAAAGAGGGTTGATTAGAGATATAAGGAAGAAGTTTTTTACGCTAAAGGTGGTAAAAGCCTAGAACAGGTTGACCAGAGAGGTGGGAGATGCCTCATCCCTGGAAACATTCAAGATTGGACTTGGGGGTCTGGACAACCTGGCCAAGTGGGAGCTGTCCCTGCTCACTGCAAGGGGTTGGACTAGCTGACCTTCAAAGGTCCCTTCCAACCCAAACCATCCCATGATTCTATAACAGTGTTAGGACAGAACCATGGTTTATAATTTATGGAAGTATTTTTCTGGTGTGGTTGCCCAGCATAGTCACGTTTCCTCAGAACACTGTGTTTGGCTGGCACAATGTGTTGTTTGCTGCAGTTCACAATAATTGTCACTTTATCAGATCCAAGCCCTGCAAGAATATCATTTTGTGGGGATTTAGGTCTGTGTCTTAAGGAAAACAATGGAATTGTGTAGAAAATTATATACTACCAAACTATTTTTATGAAAGGGGAGAAAATGTTAAGAGGAAATGGCTCTAGGGCAGATCTCTTAGAGCTGCAGGGCTATGATTTAGCAATTCCCCCAGTTACTTAGGTGATACTCACTTGTGTAGAAGGTGTGGTTGATTCTGTTTGCAGTTAGCTGGAAGCTTTCTGCCTCAGCACAGACACAACTTCAATTTTCTTAAGTGGAATGAAGAACAGGAAATGAAAATAAAGCATATTTATGGAGTAACTTCTCTCATAACAGATTATCATGAAACTCACTGTTGAAGAATGCTTCAGTCAAAAAGAAAATTAGAAAGCCCACCTGGCATTTGCTATAGTCAAATAGAGGGACCAACATGTCGTTCAGTCAAATGAGACCTCGAACATCACAGGTGAGAGTTTTTCTACTTTTCCATAAAGATTTTTTAGATTTCACAAATTAAAAAAAATATATTAAAATGAGGTTCTAGAAGACCTGAAAGGGAAAAAAAAGAAGTGCTTTTAAAATAGTATATATATAAAGAATTATTTTCTAGTTAATATTGAGTAACCCAACACTTGCAGAAATATTTAATATAGCTTATTTGCATGGCCTCTAGTTATAGGGAAGTGTATCATCCTTGTCAATACTATCTGATTTTTACTAAAAATATCAAAACCTGAAAATTAGCAGTGCAACAACTACCACAGGTCCAAACACAGTCTAAATGAACCTTGCTTAGAGCCAACTTAGTTATTCTTTTTGCAGACATTAGCAGGAGCAGTTTTGTGTTTCCAAGGTTGCTAGTATTATTAACAACAGTCAGAAATGTTTTGAATTTTTTTTTCTTGATGACAAGATCAAGTTGTAGTGCTGTTTGAATCAAGCTTTCAGGGCTTTGCATTTTTTATGAGATGAACAAAGGTAGCATTTCAGCTGAGGGATTCTCGTACTCACGACACTCTCCAGAGTATCAACTGTTTTTGGTAAGATCTCTCCATTGCTGTCACAGTGATACTCAGCAGTAGCACAGGCTCTCTATTATCTCACTTCCCTTGTGGAGCTTGTTCTAATGTGACTTATTTTGATGCTGTCAGCTGGCATTCAGTCACAAATTGCTCTGCTGTCACTGTTCTCACTATCTAGTCATCACTGTGAGACAGGGCCTCACTGTTCCAGTCCCTGTGCTCATATCAAAGGAACCGTTCCTGCCTACACAAACTGGAAGTCCACCTATACAAAACAGAGGATAAAGGAAAAGGATTATAATACATTTGCATCTGTTCTTTTTTTCAGCTGGTGGAGCTTCACATTTTTTATGTCCCAGCAGAAGTGTGGAACTTCAAGCTGAATACAGTTCCTGTAGCTCTCACTCGCAAATTCGTCTCAGCTGGGTTTATAAGGTGAGTACAGTCTTAGGTCTCATGTACGTGATAGGTCCTTCACACAATCCTTCAGTCTTTTAGTCCAGCTGTTGGTCTAGAGAGCACAATTACATCTGTCAGCAGAAACGTGATGTCTAATTAAATTTCTGGAGGGTAAGTGGTGACCATAATTAGCATTATGTTAATTTGTACTGTATCAGGCTTAGCTCCCTTGCAGCCCATGGTGTAGACCATTGAAAAGCACTTCCAGAGCAGTGCTAGTATTTCTGCAGAATGATTTGTATTGTAAAATCGTATCTTTCTGTCTCCTTGTGCCTGGTTATCAAAAGCTGGAATTCTTTTGGGCAAGGGGCCAGCTTCAAGACAGTGGCTTGATGAAGACAGGATAACCTGTCAATTCCTGGGAACAGGGATATGATGATCTGAGCCCTCTCAGTCCAGAGAAAGAGCTGAAGCCTTGTTTCTCAAAGGGAAGCATTACAGCCCATGAACCAGCAGCATTTCCTTTTTCTTCCTGAGTGGTGAAAGACTGTGCACAACACCCTGTGTGCTCTCAGGTAGCTGTTTAAAGGACTTAGTGAAAGAATACCCTGGTTCCCAGTCCTAGGCTCAAATCTGGCACAGAGAGTTGCATTTTTAATCTTTCATAACTTTTAAAATTTTGTTTATACTCCTGAACACTTTACTCTCAAAATCTGTGTGTAACTAGTGTGGTAAGGAGTTGTAGAAAAGTCACATAATGTAAAGGTGTGTATTGAAACGGAGCTTTTACTTGCACCTTGTCTACAGCTGTGCAAAACCTGTCAATTCAGCTTAAACTGCAGAGAATAGAGGTTTTAATTAATTTAAATTGCGTCTTGTATTATCCACTTAAGACAATATACAGTGTAGCTGAAAAGACTCACAGTGGTCAGGTATGAGCATGTAGGGCAGAATGTATTCATTCTCACAGCTGCTTTTGTTGAAAGGCTGCTCAAAACCAGAGAAAATAAGTGCATATGCCCATTTTGTGTGCTGTTCTAGTCTGTGGCAGAGGTGCAGAATATATATCTGAAGTGGTAACTTCATTTCATGTCATGGACATCTGTCACTGCCCTATAATTTCTTGTGCAAATTTATTTCTCTGAGGCATCAAATTAAATTAGGCTCCTCACTGATTTCAGTGGGTTTATATCTGCCTGGGTATTGCTGCTTGTTAATGACTCTTAGATAATTGCTAATTAATTATTCTATGGGTATTATGCAATGCTGCAGTACATTAGCTTTAACAATAACTAGCAGCTGGCCAGTGAATCACTGTCTTTAAAAACAAAAAATATTTTTAAAAACTTCTGCTATTATAATCCAGGAGAGGGAGTGGCAGCCCTACTGGTACTCCTGTGGTTTGGACGTTGTTGATAGCTCTGATGTTCGGTCAGCTTTACAATCCTAGTGCTGTCTGAGTCAGCTTTACAAAGGATTCCTAGGTCGAAGTACAGGCCACTTCCATTAGCTGTGAAATTAGAGGAAGATATTAAGGGTGTAATTGTCTATGGCCCTGAGTTCTTGTTCCCATGAGCTTGATTTCTCAGCCTCTGTGAGCTTTTTTTTTAATTCCTCATTCCTCGCCACAGAAGCTAAACTTTTATTATTTCTGCGTGAGATGGCTGCAATAAGCTCTAGTTTGCATTACTTTTAAAGAGACACCCTGAAGGAAGGGACTCATATGTGACTGCTTTCTGCCGGCCAGTGGCAGCAAGTGACAGACTAGTATTTTTGTATTTTCCTAGCAGCTGCACTGGCAAATGATTTTTAGATAATTTTCTGCCCAATATCTCAGGATCTGGATACCTAGATACTTTTTTCCCATCATACATTGTAGTTACTTAGATGTTTTCCCTGCTGTTCATAAATGCCTTAGTTTTAGGTTTGCTTGCTGGTTTGGACAGGCCTTATCCGTGGAGCATGTGCAGTGTTAGAATGGCCTCTGAAAGAGCTTGCATTTGTTTGGTTTCAGAAGGCCACTCAAGGGGCGTATCTTCTCTGAGACATCTGCTTGAAGAAATTATAGTAAGTGATAACACAGATCATCTGTGTTCTCACATAAGTCACGTAAGGATGTGTATTGATATAAGTATCCATCGTTCACATTTGTCTTTATACATTTAAAATAAAAGATGTTAAGGCTAATATCTGCGGCAAACGTGGGCAAAACAATGGCTGGGGAAGAAATAAGCAGGAGCCAAATGTAGAGGGACTATTTAATGTGGCATGGATCTGTCCACCCTGCAGACTTTGGTCTCCTGTGCTGCATGCCTGTCCTCCAGCGCAGTTTTGTGGTCTTGAGAAGGGTCCTCTAAGTCCAAGGTATTTGAAATAGTACAAGGGAAGCACTGTAGCCCACTGAAGTATTGTGTTCCTGAGATGAAAACGACAGTGTTTTTGCTACGTACTTGAGGTGTGAACTGAAGGCCTATAGGGCTGCTTGCCAAAACGAACCTTGACAGGTTAATGTTGAAGACCTGTTCAAATGGAAGACATGGCAGGTTCTTGTCTATACAGTGTGCTGAGAATGGCATGTGCTATCCCCTAAGCTATGTCTGTGCATTGCTGGAGGAGTGAGAACTTCCTGGGCCAAAGTCATCCTACCACTTAATCAGCGTGGGTGATTAACAGTCTCGGGCCTGAATTTGTTCTCTGGTTTATCTTATATGGCAGCATAGAACAATTACCATTGCTTATGCTGTGCTACAGAGCTTTGGTGTGCCTCTGGCACATTTGGATTTATTGTGCAGAGATGCTTTTTATTCTGTAGCGATTTTTCTACTGAGCTCATTACTTTAATATTTGCATACTTTCAAGTAGTACATTAAATGATGCAATTTGTATTTGTGTCAGCATTCTCATCCTCACATCTCAGTGCAAATGTTCACACTGCAGTGTTTGGTTTTTATTTAAAATATATTTGCATGCACACATGCATACACCCAACTGTAAATTTGTGTTGGAGAAGACAAAAGCAAAAGAATGTGCCTGCTGCTTAAAGTGGACAGTGATGAAGGCTCCTCTGGCCCTTGGTGCTTGGAAGGGAATGTTCAACAGTCCTGGACCAGCCCCATGACACTTTGTCACTTGTATGGAAGTGCATGACTATAGTTTCCAGTGTTGTTGTTATTCATCTGCAGATGAGCAACAGCATTCTGAAGAAGTAACCTTCAAATTTTGTCTGCTTCCATAGTCTCCTTTTGTATGAGGCTGATACAGTGTGAGTATTGCTAGTTAATGTTATGGCAGCCCTTAGAGTGCAGTGTTCTGACTGCCACGCCAAGACTCTCTGGCCTATGTGTAATTGGGTTCACTTCTAGGACATAGTTCCCAGTTTTGGTCATGCTGTCCGTGCAAGCCAGCACGTATAGAGCATCATCTTCCCCCTCCTACTAACTAGCCATCATTATTTGATCTTACAGATGTATTAATGAATGACAACATTCTAGGGTGTCTCCTCACATCACATTAAGAGTGCTGCGGGAGAAGCTTGGAGAGTACCTGGGTGGAGTGACAGTTGCAGATAAATTCAAGTTTTTAAAATGCATTGGGAAGAAACTAGCAGTGGTAAGTTAATACTTTTTTTCTTTAGTGCTCTTCTGTTTTATAATGTAAAGCAGAGATTTCATTCCTGCAGATGAGATAATATCACATCTAGTAGAGATTACTTTAGGAGCACTGTTAGCATTTCTTTTAAACATGCTGCAGTATAAGCTCTTGTCAGAGCACATCTGTCTTCCCAAGTGCAAAAGCACAGCTGGACAGTTATATTAGAAATACTCTTTAAAGCAACAGGTTAATTAGTTCCCATCCAGTGAAAAGATGGTAGTTTTGATAAGTCCATGGATTAAATATGATAAATCTGGTTGCTCTAAAAAAACCCCAAGCCCATAAGGTCATTATTACCTGCACATGGTTGGGAATATGGCGGTTGACAAATTTGCAATGGAAGCCCAGTCAGAGTTCCTTTAATGGCTCCTGCTGTGACCTGCCCAAAAGCATTTAAGACACCATTCTCTGAATGAAAACTTCTCTGGATGTTTCACTGTTTAGTCCAATAATACAGCCTGAGATGTAAGTAATAAAACCCCTACATGTGTGAAAAGGGACTGTTCCTCACATTGATTGTACATATATGTTTATATCTTACAAAGTACAGATAAAGATTAAATCAATTTCAAAATTAGTCCAACTGAAAGTTTGTTCATGTAATTCACAAAGACTTAAGTCGTGTATGTAAGTATAGAATACTTTTCCCATGTCTCATTTTAGCTGTTTCTTATGGATTTGGAAATTAACTACAAGCAGGAAATTTGGTGCCATTCTTTATTTCATTTCTAGTTGAATTATCACTAAAATCACTCTCACAGAAAACTAGAATAAATGCTAAGTAATATGCAAAAACTAGGTGGAAAAACATGAAAAGAAACTTAAAAGACTGTGATACAATCTAAATTGGAAAGTATGCATGTGTTTTCAATGAAATCAAGTCTTTTTAACTGGATGATAATAAGTAAGATGGTCAATTTTCTTCTCCACATAGTTCAGAGATAAATGGGGAAATTTTCCAGCCTCCTTTATAATGCCAGCAAATGAATAAAATATTTTATGTTAATTAGCAATTAAAGATACTGGTAATATACATAAAGATTTATAGAGACAAATTAAAGATATAGTTTTACTTTGAGGTATTTACTGTTGCTTGATGTTTAACTTTATAAAAGTGTAAAGCAATAAACCAACTGGTTTATTTGTTGTTTAGGGTCATGGTAACCTCATTGAATTACATCTCCATGATCAAATATTTGTTGAGTGTTCTCCCTCCTCCGTCTTCTGTTTCACAACTCTAACAATGTAAGCAGAACTAAGAGCTGTGCTCTATTTGCAAGCAAGGGTCTTTTAAATAAAAAAAAAAAAACATAAACCAAAATCATGTTAATTTGCTCTTCCCTTTTTTTGTGTATCATCTGTGTGTTTAATTCAATATAATTCTTTAAATGTAAGCTCAGATTTCTTTTCCTTAAGTTGAAGCACACCTTTCAGATATACATCAACTATTTTAGATTTTGTTTTTAGGACAACTGTTGAAATGTGAAAATGTATATCACAAAAATAGTATGAAGAAAAATGATAAATACAAGAAGATGTAGGGTAATATTAGAATTTTTTTCCATATACATTAAATATTTTGCAGTATGGTATTAGGTGAATAGAGAAAATTATGTGAGGCTCAGCATTTCTATCCAGATTCAGCCTGAAGCAACTTATGATAAAGAAAGTTGAAAACTTTCTTTTCCTGTGGCTGTTGGATCAGGTCCTTTGAACCATAAGAGAAAGTGCAAAGGATGAAAAAAAATATTCAGTACATGCATGTAATCTTGTGGGTCTGACTAAGATTTTGAAAAATAGACAAAGTTTTAGAACTGTGTCAGAAAATACAATTGTAGTCTAAGATTCTTTTTCCTCGTAAGGCCACTACAGATGCTATGGTGCTGGTTATGAAAAAATGTAGTTTGTAAAAATGACAATAGAATGCATATGCAACATTATTGATTAAAAAAGTATTGTATTTGTTACGCTTCCGTACTTTTATCTTCCAAGGTGAAAGCAAAGCAGGAAACAGAACTGGAACTGAAGTCATTTGCTCCTCCTTATGTAGGTATTGAAAGGCTTGTAAGGTACCATTTTCAGAAACTTTACATTGCACATTTTCTCTTTTGTCCTGTCTGATGAATATACTGTGTGTTTTCAGGCACTTTATCCTGAATTATATTTATTAACTGGAGTGGGACATTTTGAAGATGTTTATCCATTACCATCATCAACTCAACAAAAACATCACTTTATTGAAGAAGCTAATATGTTTGGTCATGGATCAAGATTATCCAGTCTTTCCCAACAGAAACCTGGAAAAAGCAAACCATTTTTAGGAAGTGTACAAAGCAGGCATCAGGTAGAAAATGTGGACCTGCCCAGTCCTGTGAAATGGGGTGAGAAAGAACCTGTTCCAGTTTCACACACAAACAATAAGCAAGACAATAACAACAAGATTCCAGAAAAACAGTTTGGAGAAAAAGGTAAGCTTAACCAGTGTAGTGAAGGAGGATGATGAATGAGAAAAAAAAAATTACAGTTAACATTTACAATAAAATAATATTTCTGTTTCATATTTTCAACTTCTATGCAGATCAAAGTAGATCTGATGGACCTCTCTTCACACCAAGTCGTTCAAATAGTGCGGATCAGGAGTTTGGAAGGTGTGACCTGGTGTTACAGAGCTCTGAGCAGAATCATCTCAGCCAAGAGCAGGGAGACTGCGATGCTCCTGAGCGGAATGACAAAGCCGAAGGAACTGCTCTTACTCATGTAAACCACAGTGATGACAAAGGCCAGGATAACCAGAGACCCCAAAATCACATTAAATATGAAAAGGGTACAAAGGTTTATTGTTGTCTTTTTGCTAAAGCAAGAATTCTAGAAAGTTAGCAAAGCAGAGCTAAGTTTTAAGAAATCTGTAATTAAAGCATAAGTTGGAATAGCACTATAAGAACAATATTCTATTTTTTAAAATAATGACAACATCTTTCCAAGAGATGTAGTTTTACCTTGTGAGTTATGACAGTGTGCTGATATAGAGAAACACTTTACTATAGTTGATACATTTGTCTAATCACCAGAATTAGTCAGATATAAATTCTTATAACAAAAATACTTTTTTTTTCTTTATTTATTTCTTCTGTTATTCATGGAACATTTCCAAGTCCTAGAGATAACACCACTTGCTGTGCTAATTCACTGGATTTCCAGTACAGGTTGGAAAGCCCAGTCATTGACAGTCAAACCAGCTTGATTTCTATGAGTGTAATCCATATATTTTTGTCATCACTATCCTATCACAGAACTAACAAACATAGAAAATAATGAGCACCAAAAGGATACCAAATTAAGAAGAGACAGAACACCGGATGCTGAAATTCTTGAAATAATGGAAGACCAAACTAGAGATTATGTCCACAAAAAACAAAGGTTAGCAAATAATGAATCTTCTAAAATAATGGATAATATCAATTCACCAATACAAACTTAGTTTACAGACTTCAAATAAATGAAATAAAAGGTGGGAAAAAAACATTTCAGTCAACGAATTTTCACTTGCTTTTTTGATTTTATCTTAGCTTGCAGCAAAACAGAACTAGGAAGACTAGAGCTGATCTTGGTGAAATACTGGATAATCAGGTATGTTTTTAACGTAACATTCCTAGTAATCTTGAGCAATAACTACAGTTCTCCACCTGGAAACAGTCTAATTTTGTAAGACAGGTGACTCGTTATAAATATGAAAGATCTGAGAATAATTGAAAAAATTAATTCATGCATTGCTACTTAGCAGATTTTCTAATGAATATCAACTATATTTCTAAGCAATTAGAATTTGCAGTTATAAATTTTAGTTTAGAAATTGGCAGTTTTTGACTTCATAATCGGTGACCCAGGTGGCCATTTTAAGGTCCTCAGTTCCTGGTCTTACATGGGAATGTCAATAAATTGTGGGGTTATGGACACGGACAAGAACAATTAGCAATAATCCATGGTTTTGTCTGTATGTTCTCTATGATGTAAGTGTTCAGTGTTCTTCTTTTATTTGCAGAAGTCCAGCTGTGTATAATTTAGTAATCATGTGTACTGGTAACAGAATAAAAAAGCCTACCTGCAGAAGTGAAATTCAGCCCTCAGGCCACTTTCAGGGCATATGTGTAATGTAACTATTCAGGATTATGGTTATGTACTTATAGTTCTGTCTTTTGACTCTATAGGTAGATGAAAACAAGCAAAATCATCTTACTTGTCCAAAAGAGTATATTTCACCTCCTAGTCCACCTTTTTTGGCATTTACTGTAAATCCAGCTCAAGTTCCTGTAATTCAGGCAGCAAGTGAGTACATGATTCCAAGAAATTGCAAGGAAGTGAACATTTAATCAAGACTGAAGAGTCAATGAAGACGTAAATACCTACTTTATGAAAGGATTTGTACATAAATTCATTCACAGTATTGTTAGGAATTTTAAAATTAGAACATGTTCTTGTTAGAAAATTCCAGTAATTATGATTGCGTGGGCTGTCCTTGAGCTTGGCAGGTTCCCAGCACTAGAAAACCTAGCTTGTGGAGTTGTGGATTGAAGGAGAAAAGGAGGGAGATCAGATGAATGACTGGAGGCTCAAGTGTGAATGTAGCAAAGAAGAGCACAAGTGGTGTTGCTGAGGAGGAGGATAATGAGAAGTTAAGTGTTTGACCTATGATTGCAGACTAGTATAAGTCTGAGATATTGTCCTGCCAGCTGCAGTATAAGGCAAGATTTCTCTACAGTATATATTACAATGTATTTTAAGCAGGAAATAGTCTTTTGGAGGCTCTTTTGGCTTCATTAGCAAGAGTTTGCAATGTAGAGAGTGAATATATTTCTTGATTACATAGTTTTAGTGATGCATTGTCTATAGAAGCATGTTTGTGTGTGTGTGTGAATGCCTGGATGTGTGCTGGATTTCTCCCTTTTTCTAAAGCACCAGCCATTTTGAAAAGTTAGAATAAAATGAAACCTGATTAAAATGAAATCGTTTCTACTGCTTGTTCTGACAGAGCTTTTGGCATAATTTGTGATGAGTGCATTACAAAAATCTTGACTGATCCTTTGTACTTACAGTATTCAGATGCTTGCTAAAATATAATTGTAATATCTTTAGAAAACAAGATGGTAGAACAATTGCAGCAAATGAAGAAAGACAGAAGGCACATGGAAAAAACTAGAGAAGAACTGATCAAAAAAGCTAAAGGGCTACTGGAACAAAATAAGCTGAGGAGATACCATGGTACACTTTTAATTTATTTTGAAATTTGGAGTGATTGAGAAATTACACTGAAACCAGTGTGAAAATACTTGTCTCCTTGTCAGTGGGCTTAATTACAGAGAGAGCAATTTACTAACCAATAGCTCCAAGAAGACTCATTTTGTGTAATAGCATGCTAGAAAAATTCAAGGTTGCAGTGTTTCCTTCCACTTTTTTTGTGGTATATCTTACAAATTTAAGATTATTTTGGCTTTCATATGCTATTCAAGTTGTGTCTCATGTACGTGCAGTGTTCACAGAGCTACTGCAGGCTTCTTCTCTCTGAGGCACAGGGCAGCTGACATATTCTAATCCTGCCTTTAGCTGGTGCTTACAGAGGCTCATACTGTGTTGATAGGGCTTCAGGTAAATTGCTACATAATAATTGTTGTTCCTCCCATCTAATGGTATTCAGCTTATGACATGGAAGTTACAAGCCTGTTGTGGCAAGCTTGACAAACCTTGGTTTTTAACAAAGTCAAATCTCATTAAAATCTCCCACAAATTTTCTTCGTTAAATTATATTCAAGTTTATACTTAAAGCTATCTTCCCTAAGTCACATCCCAGTTATACAGAGATGAGATTTAATTATTTTGGTGTTTTGAGATGTTTCTCTTTGTGCTTAAATATAGCTAAGTCATTAGGAATCTTAAATATTACTTGTAGCTCATTAAAAGGAGACAACAAGCCAATTCTTTCAGTTACTCTCTAAGGACATGGCTGCAATGCACTCCGCAGCATGGGGAAGTTGTATTTAAAAAACCCCAAACTTGCGTACTTGAAGCAGTAACTCTGTAGCTGCATGGAGCTGCAATGCAAGCCAGAGGTAAGCCCTAAATGGCTCCTGCATTGTCTTAAATTATGTTATCCAGTTAGGTAAAATAAGGGATATTTCGCAAGGATTCAAACAGCTTCTGCAGGTTCTTTAAGAAGCGTCTGTACCTCTGAAATTTTTTAATCAGACCTGTAGAGTTTCATAAGCAAGGGTATGTGGCAAGCATGTTTCTTTACCAAGTACTAAGGAAAGAGCATTTGCTCCAGGAACAGCCATCCAGGCTGTATTTAATACCCTCCTAGGACTGCCGTGCTGGCAGGCACTCTCTTACGTGGCACAGGGTCCTCCAACAGCCGAGTTCTTTTGGGTAAGTTTCAGCTGTCCTGGTTCCGTAAAATATGCCTCAAAAGAAGGGATTCATTTGAGACACTGCAGGTATGCAGTGGCTATAAGGCTGCCACAACACATTAAAGGGCATGTATGTGCCAGACCTTGACAGCACATTAACAACGTAGGAGGAATCATAGTGAAGCGTGCAGGTAACTAACTGTTTCCCATAATTTCGGATGTCAGTATGAAATGAAGCTGTTCAAAATCTCTGGGCATGAAGACCATAAATTTTGCCTACATCTACAGTGCTACATTTCCTGCTACAGTAGAACTGTGGACTTCAGACTGTGCTGGGCATACCACTCTCCACCAGCCAGGAGCACTTACATGCAGCAGAACCTGCAGAATAGCCAGGCTGAATAAAACTTGGGGTTTGGACCCTGTGTTTTATCTCAGTGGCCAGATAGAGCCTTTTGTTGCAGATGGTTGTGTGAAAAGTCAGTTGCATTTACAGTGAATGTAATTTTAATGAAGATTTTTTCACTAAATGTTTATTTTAACCTACTCCCATGTTTCAATGTGTGCATTGGCCACCTGAAGCTTGTGAGGTGAGCTGCTCATGACTGTCTTCAGCACACCTTATGAAAAGGTGAACAAGAGTGAACACACTATTACTGTTTTCCTGTGCAGTTCGTGAGGAATGGAAAAAGAAGTACTTTGAAGCTAAGAAAGCCACAGTTTCACTGGAGGACACTTTAAATAAACTGAGACAGGATTTAGAGCTTTGCCACCAGAAATTGCTCTTGCAATTGGAAGCCAGAGATAGCCGACAACGACCAAACAATACAACAAACTCCAAGGTACGGTCTGAGGGGGTTTTTGTATAAAATATAAATTAAAGAAACAAATTTATTGCCAACCAATGACTTGTAAACTAGCTTTAGCTCAGTGATTTGAGGGACAGAATTCCTTCAGGCCATTTGTCTCAAAAAGACTGCAGAAGTGCGTAAGTCTGAGCATTTGCTTCTTTCTGCTTTCTGTTGGTACCTTTTTGTAACAAAATCTCCTTCTGTTCAGTATGGCTAATGAATTGTTCAGTTCTACTTTGTTCCCTTCATCCCAAATTTCATACATGGAAGTAATGAATGTTTGGAGCACAAGAAAGGTAGCAGTAGCTTTTGAAGTGGTTGCACTTCAACTATTGTGCAACTGTGCTTTTCATAGGAAGTTTAGAGAGGGATTAAAAAAGAAAAGATAAAAGGGGAAACACCCTTTCCAACAGTTGTCTGCTAATTTTCTAAATGCATTAATGGGAGCAAGTCTGTTGGCAAAACTGAAGCTAGTCTAGGAAAAATGAATGTCCCTTTTCTTACATCTGGAAGGTGCATGTATGTACAATCTAAGAGTGTGTATTATATACAAACGTATTATTTGAGCTATCTTGAAATATCTACAAAATAAAAATATGAATAGGGTTGGCACTGTATTACTGGCTGTCTTCAGACACGTTATTGCTCCTTTTGAGGGGCATATCAGGGGTGGGGATTTTTGGGTCTCCCTGGCTGGGCACAAAGAGGCCTTACATGAAGGGATAAGCACAAGGTAACATTCCTGCAGCAGTTCTGTACTGGCTAGCACCCAGAGAAGGGAGCCAGGATTTAATGAGCTGTTAGGCTGAGCACAAGGGTGCTCCCCACCCATCATGAGTGACGTGCAGGACAGGCAGGCATCAGTCAGGTGGGAAAGCAGGGGAGTTGGAAAGAGGTTAGAGGATTGTTTCTGAGTGGTGAAGTAGCACCCAATGAGGAAAGAGATGCACTAATGCTGCAATTCAAGTTTTGTTGTTGTTTCACACAGAATTACACAATCATCCGGATTGCTACAGTGCAGCATGAACTCGATCAGCTGAGGAGGAAGCTAGATGATACAAAAATGAAACTCATAATAGAAATTAAGGTACTTTGCCTTTTAATTAGAACAGTCAAAATGTGACAATATATTAAAAAAATTAGAACTTCCCAATTATTGTATTATGTATTTGCTAAACAGTTCTTGTTTTACGCTGTTAGTTTTAAGGTGTTAGGTGTTGTAACTTCATCACTTGAGCCACATTACTCCAGAACAGCAGGCTATCAGATGATTTGGAATGTAAGGCATCCAAACAACTTAGATACTCAATGTACTATGTAATCTAAGGTTTGCAATCTTGTTCATAAAATTCCTATTTCATTCAAAAGGTGATTGAAGAAATATACCTGGTGTGGTGAGGCACTGATCAGTAATAAATAGACCATGGTAAAAGAAAAAAAAATTGTATAAAGGGAAAAAAAACCCCAACCAACCAAGCAAAAAAAAGAATGGCTGTCCAAGCAGATGGCAGACCTCTTCATCAGCTTCATTCCATATCAGTGCTGCCTATGATGCTTTTCGGAAAGAAGACGTAGCATAGGCGTTCACACTGGATAGCTTCCCAGCTCTGAAATAGGAGTGTTCTACATCACAGAGATTGCCCATACCCCTGTTTACTGGGTACTCCACGGTGGATGTATTCATTGTGAACTTCTCCATTGTCTAGCAAGGAGTGGAAAGAACAATTAACTTTGCAGTTGTCTCAAAAACATCAAGGCAAAGTACAGAACAAAGGAGTGCTAGAACTAGGCTATCTAATTAGACACGTAAAATTTTAAAGATGAAAGATGTATGCTGTATTCAGCCATCCTGTATAAAATTCAATCTTAGTTATATAAACTTATATGCATGTCAGCTCCAAAAAAAGCTTCCTTAAATTGCTATTCCTTAAATTACGGGTTCTTTTGCAGATGAGAAAGCAGGCAGCATCTGATTTACGAGCACTGAGAGCAGAACTGACACAGAAGAAGGTTCATTCAGCTTTAATTCTCCAGTCCAGAAAATCAGGAATTTAAGAAGATGACATGACTAACATCTGTAAAGTCTACAGCAGCTCTCTAGTGTGTATAGAATTTCAGAGCATTTGTTTGTATGTTCTTGAATGTATTTTGTAAAAAGACATCAACTATATAAATGTTGTGGAATTTGTGTACTAGGTTGCTGAGGTAATGCAGCTCACTTCTTTTTAAATCTCACTTACTGTAAGATTAGTCAGCTATTTAAACATACAGTTTAAGCTAGTAACGTGTCTAAAACCAAGCTTTTATTTTTAAAGTGCAAATTAGTTAATTGTGTAACATCCCAGTGGTATGCTAATGTTCTTTGATTAACTAAAGAGCTACTAAGCAAATAAACCTAAAATCTATAACCTCCTGTTCTTTTCCGGCACTCACACTACATTTTTGAGAAATTATTAAAATATCTGTAGAACTACAGCAACAGTAATCCTTTATTTAGCTATTTACTGGAGTATGTTTTTGGCTTTATAAGTACGCCTGTCTATACATTACCAATGTATCATTACTGTGTTATGAAGCATAAACAAAATCTCAGATAATCTCACTTTATTTAATATCTAGATGGTTTTGTTCTTCCTCTTATTCGGAAAACCACTCGGACATTAACTGTCTTCTGTAATTTTAAAGCTTGCCTGAAAGCTTTGTCTTGGACCAGTATAATGATGATCCTGGTCCAACTTACACTCTTGCATATTCTGTCTTTCCTTAATTCCAAGGTCATGCATGTGCTGAGATTAAAAATTCTCTGAAAGAGGAATCAGAAACCTCTTCATAGGAATTTTTTTCTAGCTCTTCTGTTTGCCTCTTTGCAAACCAGATGTTATTATATTAAACAGAAGAATAACATGCTAGGAAATAATCTCAGCTAAAAAGCTGTCAAGGCTGTATTTATTACTGGAAGTGAAACACTCGTGGAAAATAAGTTATATGATAAGAAAATTATGCAGCTCTCAAAAGAACTAACTTAGAAATATCTTGAGTCAAACCAGCCATTATCCAATTTATTTTCTTAAAGATAGGACTTAGCAAAGATTTTAGTGCTAAAGGATTAAATAAATTATTAAAACTACACCCACTTTTGCTCAATTCAGGGTTGAAGCTCACATTTTCTATTTCAGAATTGTGTCTTAAGATACAAGAGCAGGCTACTAGCTACTGGAAAATTGGAACCTAAATTTAAAATATAATATGAATTCATGATTCTTGACTGCTACAAGAAAGAGGGTTTTATTATTAAGTCATCTCACCCTCAGTTAGGATTTTGCAGGTCACATATTCACTCCAGAAGACTCTTAATTCAGCAAATATCCATCTCACAGTATTTAAGCATGTAAGTAGTGATACACATTCTGAAGTACATATATGTGTGTAGATATATATAAAATAAATATATAAATTTAGCAGTTTCTCTTAAGCCTTATAGACCAGTGTTCTAGTGAAAAGCCTTCTGATTCATCAAGGGAATATTTTTAGTTTCTGCAAGAGCAGTAGGCTTCACCTTCTGCTTTCCACCACCTGGAGCATCAAGCAGACAACGCAGATGAAGTCTTCAGGTCATTTCCTCAGTAGCCATTATGGTAGTGCTGTCATACTGTGGTAACTCTTAAGCAAGCAAAAAAACCCAACCCCACCCCCCAGCCAAATCAAACCAAAAAACCCACCAAACCCATGACTGACTACACCTACCTGATTAACTATATTTTTTAATTAATGGAGTCACTTAAACAGGGCCCAGTTGCACTTTAATCTGGTTGTGAAACAGTTCTGAGAAGCAGACAAGGAGTGTGGGCTGTAAGCTGTAGAACAAGTAAAGCACAGACAGGAAACACTGTTCACAAGCCTTACCAAGAACAGTACTTTATTTAAGAAAAAAATCCTGTAAACACCAGCCAATCTTTACATCACTATGGATATTTTAAACAGTTACAAAATTTCTTTAGGCAAATGATTTTATGAAAATATGAACTAGAAAGAAAACATTTATCTCAGAGGCAACACCCCATAAAAACAAAAAGCAGGCTACTGAATGAATCTTAGGGTGTGTGGAAAAATAGATGTGTAGTTCATTAAATAAGGTTCTGAATTCTAGTTTCCAGGAAGTAAAGTAGTTTGAAATGGAAGGAAACATCATCCAAGCCATCTCCATATTAATGCTTCCTCTTCAAACTAAGGTCAGAGGTTTTTGGCTTTTGAAACTATGGAATTATGTGATACATAAGCACAGTGAAACTGGAATTTATTGAATATTCCTTTCTAACAACAAGTTTGATATAAATCTTAACAGCAACTACTTCATGTTATGTAATTTCTTCAGTCCATAAAAATCTTTTAATCTAGAAGAGTAACCAAGCTGCATGTAATCAACAATCTGTCTATCCAGTATTCTGATTTAATCTGACTCTAGAGGGATTTAGCAAAAGTATTGGTTGGGTTGGGAAGTCAGAAGGCTGAGACTGCACCATGTAACACAGGAATAAATATTTGCTGCACCTGGCAGCTTCAGCAAAGCATCATTGTGCAACTCCCCTTGTAAATCCATCAGTTGGTCTTGCTACCAGATGCACACTGGGTTCAAGCATTAGCTAACTTACAGTAATTGTGAAAAAGGAAAAAGACGAGGAAAACATTTATCTCACTACTGAAGGCAAACAGAAGAGCTAGAAAAAGCAACATTGGAACTTTCTAAAGAATGAAAATACAGCTTTGCCTATGAAATAACAAGATTAATTTGCCTACTTTTTAAAGTTTTTGTAACCACAGTATATTTATATAAACTAAAAATCTGTGAAAATGTAAGCCAAAATAAAAAATTACCATTTTCCATCATTCTAAATCAAGGGTTCACATAGTTCTTATGGTGTCAGAGCTTGCCACATTGCTTGAGTTTGTTGTTCTGCTACAGCTTCCCTGGAATAGTCAAGACTGTTTCCATTCCACATGCCAATGCCCCTTAAACCTCGGTTCTTCACATACGCTGCTTTTAGAGAGATGCTGCGAGGGTCATCAAACCACACTTGGTGGAATTGACCAACAGAATCCTAGAAAAACATTTAAACACTAGTGTCAGTGATTACATTTTCTGTTGAACACAGTTAAAAGTACAACTAAAAACTGAGATATACAAGCTATGTAGATTTACATAATATTTTCCTGATTTACCAATTTGTCACACAGGACAATTAAAAATTCTAAGCCAAATACTTGGCTATTTTTTTACTTGTAGAATCTAAGTTATAAAACAGAGACACAGTTTAACTGAAGTTAGATGAAAAGACTTAGCTAATTTGTATTTTAGTATTTTTTTAATATATGGCTGAAATTTCATATACAGTATCTAACCTAACAGGTGAATTTAGTTAGAGATTGCAGGGTTTTTTTAAGCAATAAACAGTTTTAGAGGCGGTTATAAAATTTTATCAAGGTTATGCTGCTTTTATCTGGTCATTGCTTACAACATCTTTTAATCACCTACATGTGAAACTTGGATAATGTCTAAAGAAACAAGACAAAATGGATACAGTGTGGTGTTCTTGTAAGCACAGTCATTTATGGACTCTTCCACTGTGTCCATGTAGAAAACAAATGCAGAACATGCATACATGGCACTGAGCTAGAAAAACTTAAGAGCATCTCAGAGTCTTTTTTAGTTCAAATTATTTATCAGCTCATGGAAATAACTATACCAGTGAAGGACAGAGCTATAGGATGTCTTTGTGCCAAAATACCGGTTTTGGCATGACACAGTATCTCAAGAAGACTGCAAAGTAATAAATATCTTTATTATTCCTGTAGCCTTCAGGCACTGCACCCCTCTCTCAGACTAGGAATTCAAGACATGGAATTCCAGCAATCCTTTACCAAAATAAAAAAGTAAAAAAACATAAAAGGAAGAACCTAATCCTGATAACTTTATAGTCAAAGGTCTATGGTTGATGAACACTTACTCCACACCATGGTGTCTTGGAAAAAGACTCCTACCTTGTACTCATAAAATGGAGCCTTCTGTAGCTCATCCCACAGCACCCCTGACAGAGAACTGTTCACCTGCTTCATGATGGTTGCATAGGGGACCTGGCTCCCTGCAGCATCACTGCAAGGAGCCCCTCGGAAAGGCACTTTGGGAAGGGAACAAACATGATCCTGAAAAAAAAAGCAGAAGGCATGAGTTTCATGTTAGATACACTGAACTCTGAAACAGAAGTACAGCCAAGAACAATTCACAAAAGGCATTAGGGCCTCAAAAATCCCAAATTTCTAAGCAACTCCAGCAGATACTATCTGTAGAAAAAAGTAAATTGTAACAGATAAATCTTCTTTACTCTGCAGTAATACAGATATCATTCAGCTTATACAGTTGTCTTATCTTTTCCGCCTTTAATTGAACCTTACATTTTTCTCAAGTATAATATTTGAGACTTCATAAACTGCTATGCTGTAACAGTCATAGGTTTGCTATGGTTTGTTGCACCTGTCTTTAAGCAGTAGTGTTGAGAAGGCACATACAAGTGTTGTAGGGCCTTTGGACATTGTCTCTTCTCATACAGGTAACGTTTATAGCTCCTTAGTCAAACACAGTGCTTGGATATCATGGGGTTCAGGCTGCCTAAGGAGCTTAAATGCCTTGTGTGCTAACACACTGCTCATCAGTTATCAGCCAAGCAAAAGATTCTGTTTTGTGTCCCAGCTTTATGCTCTTACCCATCAGACCACAGTACTTCCTAGTCCAAAAACAAGATTACCAAGATCTAGCTGTATCTTTCCAAGGAAAAGATTAACAGTATGACTGCAAACAAATAATCTTCACCTTACCGTGGATAGGTTTTGGCAGACATAGTCATAGCCATACCAGGGGACACCCATCACAAGCTTCTTAGGATCAATGCCCATAGCAATGTACTCTTCATATCCTAGTTTGGAGGGAAATGAAAATTAACATGCATTATTTAATTTTTATATGCTTTTTATTCTTATGACTAATCTAGAGCCAGAACCACCACAGAACTTGCATGATGCCCAGCCAGAGGCCAAGGTGCAAGCTGTCCCTTGCCTTCACCTGCACCCTCAGTGAGTGAGAGGCTTGCTCTACTGAGATCCCAGTAACTGCTCTAGTTGCTCACACTTTAAACCATCTGCCCTGAGCAGAGGTTCACAAAGATGAGAGAAATGTTCCAGGTTCTTTGCAATCCCAGACAGACACCATTGCTCTGGCTGCCATTTGTCATTCTAAAAGTGTTCTTTGCACTCATGACATTACAAGTAACAACACACAACTGCTAAAGGTCTGCCTGTGGAGTCTTAAGGATCAGGGATACTATTTTCACATCAGGACAACACATATCTGAGCACACTCAAAGCCTCACTGCAACAATAACAAAATAAACCTAAGAAAAAACAATCTTTTCTATCTACTCATGTGGACAAATGGAAATGTTCTGACTCCTGGGGAGGTGTTTTGTCCTCACCAACTAACGTCTGCAGGTAAGGAGCATTGGCTTTTGCAATACAGTCTGTCCAGATCTGGCTCTGTTCATCATATGACATCACAAATAAGAAGTCACAGGCATCTGCAATCCCGGTGTAGTTGTAGCACCTTTTATCTATGCATGCTGGAGACCAAGCCACATCAAATGTTACCTGAAGGAAAAATGCACAACTCAGTATCAAATATGGCCCTTAGGTGCCCTTGTTATCTCTTTAAAAAGAAAGCTGTAACTTCAAAAGTCAGTATCTCCCAAATGGTGCAGTTTAACACACCCTGACAGTAATAAACTATAGGAAAAGCTGCTCACCTGATAAAACAAACAGAAGATAATAAAGTGAGTACCCCATTAGTGAATATATAGCACCAAATAAATTAAAATATAATATGCAAACCACCAAAAATATGAAGCGTGATGTAAATCCTTAAAACTTCAGTGATGGGTTTACCAAAACACTGTCAAGCTTTTGCCCCAGAAGGCTGTATTGTCCCTACTTTCAACAATTCATTAAGCCACACTAAAACCTGCCAGCTCAGACATGGCAGTAACATTGTATCTACAAAGCTCAGCGAAGCCCAGATCTCATTTAAATCCACACAGGTCAGAAAGAGCGATTCTTACAAGATCATCTCTCAGCTAACATTCATAATTAAGCATTCACTAGAATATATTTAGATCTGCATACACTTTTTCATATTCATATGCTAAACAGCACTGCCAAAAGTCCTTACATTTTGTAAGGTTAAATTTAATGTTTGTATAAAGTACATTATTATTACCTGTGATCCCGTTATTTCTCTGTGAAAAGCATCTGTCGTTTCTTTAACAAGCTCTGTCAATGCATAATACTCAGGGGAGGTTTCGTTAACTTCTTGCTCTATATCTATGTTAATTCCATCCATATACTGGTTTTTTGCGAGGTCCAGCTGTTGGGATATCCACGCTGCTCTTTTAGCAGGATCAACAATTTCCTTAAGAGGTACATCACCTAGACAAGAGGCCCTCAAGAGTTAACATGCATTTGTACCACAGTAATAGTAATGAGGAAAGGTTTGTCTTTAATTAACCAACAAATATAAACACAACATAAAAAATGCCCATACCAATACTGGTAAAATACAAAGGAGTTAACTTTTTCCGCAAGCATAATTTTGAGAAACCACCCCAGAAGAGATTACCAAGTTTCTTTGAGACAGTGGTGTTAAAATCAAGTTCCTTTGGTTTTCCTATAATTTTAATCTTCTTACTTCTCTTTAATATTCTTTAGCCATTGTAAACTACCTTTATTGAAATGAAAGTACTTTTAGCATTTCCACTGGTCATGTTTAGAGAAAAATACTTTTACGTTTAACCTTTGTTGCTTTCCACACTGTAGTCTTGGATTCTGTTTTTTCTTAACAGACCCAAAAGGTAATTACAACATATAAGCTGTAATGGACTTTGTCTTTCTAATCAGCATTTGTACCTGCACAGAGCTCCTGAGTATTCATGTTTTATAACTCAACCACTTCCTAATACAGAGGGACTGATTTGAGTGCAAAACACTAAAAATAACTCAAAATCCTTTTCCTTGCTTTGTCTTTTGGGTACTCCACATAAGATCCAGAATACAGACCCAAATAACTATCTTCTACAGGCTTTTTCTTTCCTCCCTCTTCCTCCATGGCAGTGATGTTCCCTGTTAACTCTAAGATGTCACTGGGATGGTTTCGTTACTACTATGGCACAATCCACTGCTGGTTTCAATACCCTGCATACCAGTACATGCAAAATGTCAAGGCATTATAGTCCTGGGTTCATTAAAGCCTTTTTAATTAATCTTAGTGATTTTAATAATCTGCATACAACTGAATGTAAAATGTCACGGTAATATAGTCCTGTGCACTTTATCTTCTTATTCAGGTATCATAAGCATCCATGTTTTTCCAATGTAACCAACCTTTCAGTACTATCCTCGAGCCTTTGGAGTGGGCATAACACATGAGCTCAGGATCGTACTTTCCAAAAGCTGCCACAGTGGTAATTTTTGACCAGTCGTAGGATTTCCAGGTTTCCTTCCCCACATCAAACACAAAGACCTGGAAAATGGGTAAAAGGCACCCTCGTTAGCCCCGAACACTTCTCAGCAGCACAATTACTCACACGCGTCCCTCACGCTGGCACACCCCCGGCGCCGCTGGGAAGCGGCTCGCAGGGACGGCTGCCGGGGAGCCGGGTGCGGGACAGCCCCGAGCAGCGCGCCCGGCCCGGGCACTGCCCGCACGTCCCCGCACCCCCGGGGGCACTGNCGCGGGTCCCGGCAGGGGCAGGCGCCGGCGAGGCCCAGCAGCTGCAGGAGGCCGATGGGCAGCAACCACCGGCCCCACGGCCGCCCCATGGCCGCCAGTGCCGGCCCGGCCGCGCAGCCTCGGCCGCGGGGCGGGCCCGGCCGGAGCCGCTCCCAGCGCGCCGCGAGTGCAGGGACAAATGAGCTCGGCCGAGCGCGTTCACTGAGCAACTGTTTATTGAAAGGTCGCTCCGGGGGCGGGTGCCAGGGTTGTTTCCGAGATGTGCAGGGGAAGAACCAGAGCAGAGTGGTCTCCCAGAGGGGACGGGGCTCATCCCCGCTGCCCGAACCAGCTATGCCCGCGGGCGGCCGGGCTGAGCCCACCCGGAGCGGGGCCGTGCGGGGGGCTCAGGCCGGGCACGCCTGCTGCTGACAGGAACACGCCGTGTGAGCGGAGACAGAGCTCACGACGTCCTCGGATTTCTGGTCCAGCCTAGGCTGCCCGTCCAGGCTGAGAGCAGAGTCTAAACGAGAAAGGAGGAAGAAGAATGGGGCTGGTTATACATCGGGCTACTCCTGTGTTAGTAGGGAGCACTTCACGGCTTTTGACACAATCCTAGCCAGACATACTCGTCATGTTGTGCACAGGGTCACCGGACTCACCGGCTGGAACGCAGTGGAAGCCCACGGAGACGGGAACAGTCTGAGTTGCTGAACAGCCTTTTACACAGCGTAGGACTGGCTCCACTGAGAAGCATTTTGTTGCTGTCTTCTCGAATGAAACTGGCTTCTCACTTTTGACAAATTTGCGCTGCAGCTTACAAGCTACAAAGCATGAACCTTCTTAAAGCATGCACAGAGTTTAGATAAATAACTTTCTGGACCTGATTTGTAGAATTGGCAAACGTTAAGACCAATGGATAAACCGAGTGACAAGCTAGATGAAGTTAATCCGGTTGAAGTGAATCAATTTTCTGTCAAAGGCTCAGGCTGTGAGGAAGTGAGACACGTGGAGCACAGTTGCAAGGACGGGGGCTTGTCAGATGGGATCTAGGTGGGACACTGATGTCCAAATCAAAAAAGATGCATGTGCAAACCTTGGTTAACTAACACCCAACCTAAACTAAGACAGTGCTTCATTTGAGGGCAGTAGTGGCTCCTAGACATCCATATATCCACTTCTGCGCTGTGAGTAGCATCACACCTGCCTTGCCATGGCTGAGTAGCTTAGTCCTTAAGCCTATGATCCAGGCTGTCCTGGACCAGTCACCCCTGGGAAGCTTGATCTAAGAACACATTACAGAAAGGCCGACACATGCCCAGAGGGCTGTGTTCCACACAAAATGTGTAGTGCACCCTAATGTACCCAACACATTCATGCTGTTTTTATGTAGGACGTGGATGGCAAAACCCATCAATCATTCCCTGGCTGAAGTTTTCAGGTTGTGTTAACCTCCAGCCTGAGGAAATTAAAACAAGTTTTTCCCACCTTGAATGCCCTCTAGTTTGATAGTCAGGGCTAGATAGGAATTTTTTATCTGAACTAAAAGCCTGGGAATAACAGAATGAGAATAAAGAATGAAACTATTAAAGATTACATAAAATTACTTTTGTCAACAAACTACCTTCTTTTCATACTAAGTTATCATCTTAGGGAGATTTAAGTTGAACACACAAACTCCAGGTAACTACACAATGCGTAAGATGTTGATTAAAAAAACCACAACAAAAACAGTGAACTACCGAACTCAGGAAAACCAGGGTTTTTTCTTCTTTTAGTCTGTGGCCACTAATCACAAAAATAGCAAAAAATGAGGTTACTGTGCTACAATTGATATAAATCACCTGTTCATGTGACTAATTAATTAGTCGAAGGCAATGATATTAATATATGTTAGAATCTTAATACCTCCAGCACAGGGGTCTTCTGAGATGATCCAAGAGTGACCAAAACTCACAGCATCTTTAGCTAAATATCCACTGGGCGTTCGATATTCTCTTTCCACCTCAGCATCATATTTTCCACAAATGCCACATGTTTTTCCAGCCATCCAGAAAGCAACTTGAATCTTTGTGGAAATACAGAAAAGTTGCATGCAAATGCTTTTCTTCTAAAAATAAACCCACTGAAAGCAGCTTAAAAATTACCTCAAGTCTGTGCCCATCATAATATAGTTTATCTATGCCATAATCTGGGGCTTTTAGTGCCAGTCCTTTCTTTTCACTGCTGATCAGCATGCTTGCAGCTGCAACAAAAAAGCAAAATAAGATCTTTTCTAAAACGAAGTGACTGTTTTATGGTCCACCCTGAACCATTTGTTAAGTTCCTGGGGACATAATAAACACTCTAAAGAATCTTGAAAGAGATGGGGGGAAGGAGAAAGACTACTGCTCCCTGCCCTGGGAAGCCACTCACAAGGGTGGCTGTGACAGGGGACATCTAGATGCTCGTTCTGTGGGTCTCTGGGACCAGCAAAACGTACCACAGCCCTGGATTTTTTCGTCTGTGCGAAGATGCACACGATCAGCAACTCTTTCTTTGCTCATCTTTCTTGCCACCCACTATTAAAGCTTGCATGGGGGTATGTTAACATCACCTAATTGTTTCTCAAATTAGGATGATCTCTATCTTGTGAGGTGTTTGCAGGATCATGTCCTTTTCTTCTTCAAAAGGTCAAGAAAGATTAAATGAAATATAAAGATGAGTCTGTTACCGGAATTAGATGTGTATGGAAGATCTCTTGGGGCTTGGACACCATTAATCTTCAACTGGATGAGTCCATTGGAAACATACATGTCAACCTCACTTTAAATAAAGGAAATTAGTGTAAATAAATGCTTCTCCTTTGCCCTACTCAGCTCATAATTTCCTGTTCTGGTAGAACCATCACTGCAGGATGCTCATATCATTCTGGCATGAATCACCTTCCACCCTTTAGGAGGAAGATGGAGAGGGCCCAGGACAGTGTGCCAGGAGTGCCAGGAGTGCTCCCCGTATGCCTTCCCCTGGCTGTGACACACATCTCTGAGTGGCTGCTTGTGGCCATGGCTCAGGCAGGAAGACACCAGACTACAGGACCCTTGCTGCACAACAACCTAATTGCTATTACCTTCACATAAATTGAAGGTGCTTTACATTTCAAAGGAAGATTGGGTTCCCTAGGGCAGTTCTCTTACAGCCTGAACGCTCTGTGTATTGTAGTATTTTCTTCAGAGCGGTGTTTGCTTTAATGAAGAAATATGAAGCTCAAGCACATCAAAAGCACATCCATACAATTGTATGAAACAATCAGGAATGATTCAGTGATGAGGAATGTCTTTATCACGAAAGATACAGTCTACAAAAAAGGTGTTCTTTCACAAAATGTGTGCAGGGAATACTAGATTCCCTCTGTTTCTCTAGCATTATGGCACACTTAGGTGCACATTTTTCAAAATAAATAATTATTGGTAATGAAACCTTACAGATCAAAGTCTATTTATGTGCCTTGAAGAACACTCACTACTGTGATTTTAGTATGCATAATCCCGTACAATTTCGGGGTGATTGCTCCTGGCTGAAACAAAGTGTGTCTTAAATAATTTCAAATAGATCAGAACATTATGTGCCAACTAAGAGATGTCCTAAGAGAGTGCCTCTAATCTGGGATAAGTAATGCCCTTTTTAGCTATGTCCACTTCTCAACAACCCTGCTGTAATGAGTGTGGGTTCTAATTTGTTCTAATTATTAGCTTAGTGTAGAAGGCCGGACTAATGGTTACAATAGCTCCTTTTGGATTTATGGTTTATGTGTCTGCCTAATCACTAAATCCTGAAATGAGATGGTTAAATTCTAACAAATGAATGAAGAATTTGGAGCACTAAAGACCTAAGGTTACTGTGAACCTCAGATATATTTCAGAAGCACTTTTAAAAGACAAAGTCCCCAAACCCCAGTGACACTCCTAGACATCTTTCCATTGACATCAGTACTTTCTGCATGAGTCTAGTGCTAGTGCCATCTGCCCTACCAATTTGATCTTCATTTATAGCATATTCAGCTTGGCATCTATTTTTTATTAAGTTTTCAATTACTTACTGGCTGGCGAGTCTGACGTTTATTGCTGTAAGGTCAGCAGACTCTTCAAGTCTTTTCACCATCACCAGGAATTTAAGCTCTGGACTACAGTCCTGCACCAAGACATGGTGGCAATTTGCAGGCATTGCATAGTTAAATTCAACGCCATTGAAGGTTGTGATCTTATTTTGGAAAACTGTACAATGACCTTAAAAAAAAAAAAACAGCAAAAAGTAAGCATTTTATAATTTATATAAGACAGCTATTTTATTTTAGTTTTGTAATTAAAAGGGAAAAAACCCATTTTCTGGTTCTACATTTTCCCATGTAGAATTGAATTAATTCTGTCAGACAAAATATTAGATTTGTAGTAATACAAAAGTAAAACTTTGCCTGTCCACAGGCAGCAGCACAACTGCCCCATGATTCAGTCATTGTGTGAGATGAATTCTGATCACAGCTGGTGCTGGTGCAACTCAGTTTGTGGCATTTGGCTTTCCTAACTTTGTTGTAGTCAAAAGAATTTGACAAAGGTTGATAACAATTCACATATCATTAACACTGAGGAAAGTTCACAAAAATGCTGATACCTTTATTGAGTCATAACCAGGATTAGAAACAGTTAGAAGATGGGAAGGGAAAAAATACCACACTACACTTTTCTCTTTTTCGTTGTAATGGTATTTTGTTGGAAATCCTACCAGCTCTGGTTAGAAATTATTTTACAACAATTGTAATTAATACAGATTAGTTTTGGTGTTTACCAAAGAAATACCATAGAATCATAGAATGGCTTGAGTTGGAAGGAACCTTAAAGATCATCTAATTCCATCCCTCTGCTGCAGACAGGGACACCTTATGAATATGCATGGTATGGTATTAGCCCACTGATACCAAGCAAAATGTGACTCCTTATTGTGGGATTACATAAAGCTTTTAATTTTAAAATTTACTCTAAGTAAGTATAATGTAATTAGTTCTTAATACAGCATTAATTAAACAATAATCCCTTCAGAATCAAAGTGAAGGATTTGAAATTAATGGGTATACTTCTGAAGCTGTTTCAGCTTTAATGCAACAGTGCTAATCAAGCAGAGCACCCCAAATCAGAGGTCACTTAGATGTCCCTCTCACGAATTTTGTATTGTATTTTCCTCACAAACAATTTTTCCAGTGAAGCTGAAGTGGATGCATTTGGGAATGGATTATTTGGAAGCACTATTTGTCATGGAACCAAAGGTTTAATCTTCCTATTATGTCTCCTTTTCTTCACATCTTTGCAGCCTCACAGATTTTCGTACAGATGATTTGTTTCTATCTGACATTCAACTGATTTTTAAGTGAATAAGTGAAAAAAAAAATTACATCAGAAATATAAATCATGTTTACAAAAATTTCAAAGTCAATCAATGCCTGTGTAGATAGTTACTTGCTGACCTTTAAGATTTTCAATGATTGAAAGTGTTGCTTGGGAAAAGGCCTTCCAGTCAGAGGATGGTAATGTTGAAATCAGTGTACCTGGATGTGAAGGGACTGGCAGGGGAAGCCTGATGGATGTGTCGTAAATTGTGAGCTGAAAATCAGGCAGAAAACAAACATGAATGGAAATGCAAAGTACAGTGTAGAGATAAGGTAGCATTTTCCTCTAATGTTCCAAGAGAACTGTGCTGACTGAAATCTAAATTAGCCTCTGGATTTAGGTCAGAGTGAAAAAGATATCAAGTCCTCTGTGGACAGCATGAAATAGTTCTGCAGTGTGACACATCTGCAGCCTATGGAACAGCAGTGCTACAAATGAATTTGGACAGTCACCAATTTGCAGCTTTTTGGGTAGCTGTATGTCACATTTGCTCTCAGGCTGAACAGTTTGCTCGCCTGAGATGCAGACCCTCTTTCTGCCTGTGCATCAAGTGCTGCTGTTTGTCTGTCTCCACAGCCTGGCTTTACTGTCTTTTCCAGAACACAGGAAAAGCTATCATCTTTCTGAAGATTTTGGGAGGAGTGGTCTTTTTAATAAGTTATTGCTAATGTGCTATCAATCATGATGGTTGTTTTCTTATTTCATGTGCTTGCATGCTACATTAGAAAGACAAATATGTTGTAAGATATTTTCATAGTAGAACCACTGCTGGAATATAATGTCTTGTGAAGGCAGCTTCTTTACAGGTTTTTTTTGTTTTGTTTTGTTTTTTAAAACATCATGTTCAAAAAACTATTAATCTACATTTCCTAAGTATTGACTGCTTCAGGATAAAGGATAGTGGAAATAGTTACCTCTGGCAGCTTAAAGACAACATCACAGGTTCTTGGAGATGTCAAAGCCATAACCAAGGTTGCCTGGTGAGAGGGACCAAGCTGTTGCCTTTGGGACAACCCAAGCACATAGGCAGCTCCTGGAAGAAATGAGTAAAACCTGAAAAAAAGGAAGTAAGTGATTAAAACTATGTGTCTTTGAAAAAAATGGTTATTATATGTTCACACTAAAATGCCCCCATAAAGCAATATGCATTCTGTGTTAGACATATTTTGCATCAGGGTTTGGTGATAGATGATGTTGTTTATGGAAGGAGAGGCAGGCAAAATTATTTTTTGATTGGTGTAAAAGATCTTGAGAGACTGGATGCGAGAGTGATTTGAGAAGAAAAGTGTGGCAAACTTGTTTTAAACACATTCAGACAAAAAAATTGGCATCAAATACATAAGCCCCCAAATACTAACATGCTAAAAATTTTAAATTAATATTTCACATTGATATGTCAGTCCTGCAGTGATAACTTTAGGCAAGGATTCTTTTCCCACTAAGACTGTCAACAAGCTGATAGAGGGATCTCAACAAATGAGTTTCCAAACAGGCTTGGGACTCAAATAGAGAAATACAGAAAATATTCATTTATAAAAAGGCATAGTCTTGGAGCAGAAAAAAAGATATTTGGCATTGCTGTGCCACATATCCTGTGGCATTGCTCCAGGATAGTCAACTGGATGGTTTAATCTCCTTTCATAAAAGCAGATAACAGCTTCAGGTAATTCAATCTAATGTAGACAGTTACCTTCTTCAGAAGACTTTAACCAAGTCACCTGTATGCCTTTAATGTGAAAAGTTTTGTTGTGTGCATATTTAGTTAGCTGAGTTTCTGTGCATGTCTATATTTTGGTAGCACTGTGACAAAAAATAGGCTTTGATGTGGATCTATATGGATGCTATTGCAGGCAAGTGCATGGAGGGATACAATGAATAAGTGTGACAGGGATTTCATGTATGTGGAGACACATGTGAACTGAATCCAGCATCTACAGTATTCTTACACTAAATGTCATAAAACATTTTTTATTTAATGTGCATAAGCCTTGTAGGAAGTATTTGTATCACCTGCTTCAGAAGCCAGAGGCAAGGTGCCTGCATTAGGAAAATAGGTAAGAGCCTGACTTCTTCAGAGAACCAAGGTTAGACTTCTGCTCTGAGCCTCCATAATCAGGAAGCATCAGGAGACCAATCTCCTAATTCAGGCACTTTAAATTACAAGTCTACAATAGATTAGGTGAACCGCATCATCCCAGGTGGTTTTCTTGCAAACTAAAATGCAGTATGCTTTGAGGGAATGAATACAGAGAAAGCAAACACATGTGATCTGATTTTATAATATCCTACTGATTAAGGGGAATTTTTCCAACTAAAACATCATGTTCAAAAAACTTATTATTTGTAATTATTTGTAAAGTAATTATTTGGAGCATTGACATATATTTTTCAAAAACTAAAATGAAATCTCACCATTTTGCAGTTGTTCGGATTATTGAAGGCACTTTTAGCCACTCCAGCTTCATCTGCATAGCTGGAAAAGCAGCAAATTGCCCTGCTGCAATCTGAGTAGCAATCTGGTAGTCCTGGCAATCTTCACCCCATTTAAGAGAACCCTAGTAGAGGGAAATATATCAGTTTTTGCATAAAACATAGTAAGATCATTATGTTTCATTTATATTTGAGGTGATTGATATTTTAAACTTACTGATACTTTTCGGTAATTTATTACTGAAGCATCAGCACAGAGTTTCCATCTACTTGGTCCTGTGATGCTTGAACCAAATATCTGTATTCTCCACTTCTTGGGTTGTGTATCAGTGTACAGAACAAGCTGCAGTCCTGTTGGTTGCTCGTTTCTGTGGATGGCACGAAGAACTGCAGCCAGTATTGGTGGCTTGCTGTCTCCCAAGAATTTAGGCTTAGGTGAGTGGAGAGGAAATAGAGGCCAAAGACATAAACAAAGCATTAGAATTACAATAGTAAAACCACTGGCATGACCTATGCAAGTAAAACTGTGTTGGGAATTTTTTTGTAAAGTAATTTCAATACAACAAAAAGAAGTATGGTACTGGATAAAGAACAGATACTACCCAGCTCAGCACTGCTCTCTTACAAAACTGTAGTTAAACTAATAGCTTTTTGATAAAACTAGCTTGACCACCCATTTAAAACCATGATAGTTTGTATTGTCGAGGGGTTCTGTTCAGTGCAGTCCGAAGTGTGGTTCTTGCATGAGGAGCAGCACGTGGCCCTGTTCAATGTTGGACCCTTGTGCCCAGCAGCAGCACCTGCCCTGGCTGAGTGTCCTACCTGAGCTGTGGGCAGAGTCCCCGCCTGGCTGGGGGACAGCTGCAGGGGAAATTAGCTGTGGGGCTAATTAGCACAGGTCCTACCTGTGCTGCCAGCTCCGAGTGACAGAGATGCACAAAAGGATTGGGTGAGACAGAGCTGGATGTGGCTTAGTGGGAGATGGGGAAAGAACAAGGCTGTGGCTGAGAAAGAGTTCAGGTAAGCAGTAACGTGGTGAAAAGCTGGACAAGAGAGGTGAATTTAAGCTGCACAGAAATGGTGGGGGAGAAGGTTGATCTGGTTTCCCTTTTTCCACAAGCTACTTGCACTAACAACTGGCAGCTGCTGCTGCAGAAGGGATGCCTCAGCAAAGTAAGGTTTATTATTTTGTAGGCATGCAGGTCAATGCCTGAAATGTGAGAATTTTTTCCTTTGTTGAAATCTGCTCCAGATTCCCTCAGTTCTTATAGAAGGACCAGGTGCCATTAGCTGTGTACTCTGCAGACATTCCTGAATAAACACCTGGATTGCTCTCAGAGCTGGAGCTGTGCTGCAAACTCAAGGTTTTTTCAAAGGCCTGTTACAGTCCTGCTAACATGAACAGAAGGACTCTGCAGTGAGGACCTAATGAACAAATGAGCGGAGGAGTCAAGTCCTAAACTTACAGAAAGATACACAATAAAAATATACCTGAAACCAGTTTCTGATCGAGCAGGTCACCACTTCTAAAGTGTTCTTGTTTTTATAGTTAATTATTTACTGAGTAAGACAATTTCAACATATACAGCAAAACATTCCAGTTTCATTAAAAAATATAGCCTGTATTGAGTGAATATTAAATAACATTCAATGACTATCCAATGTGCTCACCTTTATAAAACAAGACACAGCTCAGTTTCTTTCTATACACTTAATACGCTAAATCACCGTATTTTTCCTATTCTGTTATAAATATACAATAACTGGAAATGCAAAGTAAATGTTTGGATTTCTTGCAGACTAAGACCCTCACCTGAGACATGGCTCTAGAGATGCCTTCATCACTAGCTGAAGAAGAGGAAGAGCTGATGCTGATGTTCAGGATTTCCCCTCCTGGGTCCTGCAACAACAGAGAATCACCTTGAAGCAGGTGCCTACCACTGGAAGTTGTCACAGAATCAATTTATCATATTTTTACTCTTGGAGAACTAGGGTCTAATTGCAGCAAAGACTGCAAGAGTAGTTGTACACCCTGCTCCCGCTATATGCAGTAAATGTACCTCTTCATCCGCTGGCTTAAACAAAAACTGGTAAACAGGTGGGTTTGCCTGTGAAAATAGATAGTATGTAAGAACATCCAAGAAAAAATAAAGAACTAACTTTTGATAAATGCATTAAAAATTTCAGTACTGAGTATGGGAAACAAAGCAAAACAAAACAAAGTTCTTTAAACATTTTACAGTGAAATATTCTGAAATGTCAAAATTCTGACCTGAAATGCTTCAGAGAACCAGAGTTCCTCTTTCTTCGGTCCATGCTCTATGAGCACAATTTCCTGGTGTACAAAACCAATTACTATATGAAATATAAAAAAGTCCAGCCAGAGTGAATTACCTGTTGGTTGTAATATTCACTGTCCCCACTGCAGTGCCTGTCCCCATCATGGTCTTGTTGGCTGCTGCTGCATGCTGTGCTGCTAGCAGAGCTGCCACTGCTGCTCCTGCTGCTGCTCTTGCTGCCACTCTTCTTCCCAGATTGCCTTATTTCATCTTTCCTGTGATGATTTCCAGGCTCTTTACCATCAGCAGAGGAAGCAGCAGAAGAGGAGGATGAACAGGAGAGGTGGGATGCACTGGGCTCTGCCCAGAGGCCTGTATCTGCAGTCTTGTACTCTCGGTTAATCCGTTTTGTGCGGCGCCGTGTTTTATTTGCAGCCTCCAAAAACAGTTGAAAGCATCATGAATTTATAGCATGTTCTGTAACATTTCCCTGGCTGTCAGACAAGATGCTCACCAGAGGCTTCCAAGGAAATAGAACTTCCTATCCCCACACGCTGCAGAAGCTGTACCAGGACTACTCAGGCCCATTCCTCCCTGCCCAGTTCCTTGCTTTCCCATGCCAGTTTTCCACAGTGGAAACCCTTGGCTTCATTTATAGGAAATATTTCCCTCTCTGATGCTCAAAGTCTCTTACCGTGAACACATTTTCAATGCCTAGAATCTTCTTCAGTTTAGCTTGAATGTCCCCATATGGAGATGCCTCTCCCTCTTCCTTTGACCCTGAGCTTGATATCTCAATTATTTTTGAAGCTGCTTTGGGTCCTGCTTGAACCTCCAGCTGTATTTTTTCGATATCAGCATCTGTACGAACTAAAGGCAAAAGCATTCCAGGATTGTGCTGCTTGAGCATTATTTACAGTGATTGACAGAAAAACTTGTTATTATGACTGTACCTGGCTTTAGAATTATTTTGGCTTCAAATTCTCCAAATAATTTGTGCAGATAGGTATTTCTTAAGAAAGCAGAATTTTGTGATTTAATGCTGAGACAAGTAGAACATCCCAAACTTTCAAATTTTCTACAGAATCTGCGTGAGTACAATCTTCTTCCTGCACTGTTGTGATGTGCCTCTTCTGAACTTTGCTGGTATCCTTTGGATATCACATTAGGAATACTGCTTTGCTGCATTAAACAAAAATATGGCAGATAAAGTCATCTTCCACCAAAAAAAAATTGTCCCAGCTCCTAAAATAATTAATGAAGAGAATGATGACAGTCCTGCCTAAAGAAGGAAGTAAAATTAGAGATCCAGGCACTGGAAGCAGTGGGGTTTCCTGCAAAGTGCTCTGTGGAAGAGGACAGCTCTCCTGCCCACCCTTTCTCAGGCAGTGCTTCATAAGGAGACTTCCCAGTGAGAACCTGCAGGGCTCTTTGGAGAGGCTGTCCCTCTGAATCCATTTCAGGATTCTAGCCCTCCTGCTGCAAGCCAGCATAGCCCTCCCATGCCAGCCTCAGAAGCTGAAGAGCACATGAAAAAATGTGCTTCTGTAATCCACTGCAGGGATTATCTCAGGATTTAGGAAGAAAAATCTATATCCTGCCCAAGAACCGTGTTTTTCACATTATTCTGATCCAGAAAAAAAAAGAGATATTGTACAAAGGATGCTAATTTCAGACACTCTCCCATGGCTGTAAAGAAACAGGAAGACATGCTGTCAAAGCAGCCCTGCCTGCATGCAATGAAGAAAGTGAGTGGGCTGTGGATGACCAACCATGTCATGAACCCATTGGTTCATGGTGATCCAGGGGGTCTTTGGCTTGGTTTGGGAAATATCAGGCCCCTGTTGAATCTCACCATTCCTGTGTTTTAGATCAGGTTAGACAGCTCCTGTGTCAGAGGTGCTCAGCCCTTCTGAGGAGCTGTTTGTACCCTGCCTGTCTGCAGTACAGATGGCAAGAGGCTTCCTTACCTTCCAGCTACCGGGTCTTGAAGATCCTTCCCTTGACTGTAGTAGCTGATCAGAGATATTTTGTATTTCTCCTCTGGGGAGAAGCTGGGATTTCTTTTCAGAATCTACTTCCTCCATGTTCCTTGAAATAGCATAAACATCACTCCTGTGGAGGTGATAAATGGCACACAAGTAACACCTTCTGATTTCACTCTACCCATCTTTGCTGGTGCAAAAAAGACAGCACTAAGCTTTATGTGGCTGCCAAGGTATGGCAGACCTTAACAAGTAGTTGTATACTTGTGATTTTATAACAGGGAACTCACAATCAGTAACATAATGCAAGCAAAATGCAAAAAACTCTTCTGTACCTCACAGCTGCAAGCTCAGCCTCCTGAAGGCAAGGAAGGGTTTCAATCTTCAAATTTTTCTCTTTCATATTTATCCTGGCATCAAATTTCATTGTAGTGTTGGCACTGAACTCGGCATGAAATTCAAGACCACTCTGAAAGTACTGTGTATTAATCCCCATCATTGCAATCATATGAAAATATGCTCTGAAAGAGTGGAAATAAAACCAGGCATAATTACATATTAATGTGCAGAATTTTAACTTTGAAATGCAAAATTACGTTTTCATGCTGTTCTGTTTATTGTAAGACCCACTACTGATGGATGGAGAAATTTATCACAACTGGTTAAGCAAAAAGCTGAAAAGGTGAAGTGATTTGTCTGAAAAACAAAGCTAACATGGACCTTCTGAGTTCCTTTTTCACTGATACGTTGCTTGAGGACAAGCTAACTCCAGAATCTCATAGCTTCGGATTCTGCCAATTTTTAAAATATTATCACTACTATTATTATTATCTTTTTTGTTACTGTTATCATTATTATCATTATTACTATCATCATTACTGTTGCTTTTGCAAACCCAGAAGCATTTCCCTTTCCTGCCTGAATTCCTTCTGGCTTATGCCAGTTGATGATGTGATTCTATGCTGAAATTATAAAAAACCTAAGATAATATTATTTTCACATCTTAGTATCTTTAGTCATTGAACTGGTACAAATGTGAGCATTTTTAGCAATGGCAGAACAGCACAGTATCCTGTGAGGTACCATGCACATTTCTAATTTCCAGGGTTGTAAACTATCAGGGGATTGCGTTGCTGTCTCACAACTTTCCTGCTCTGGAGTAGCCCATTTGTCCCAAATCTGGGACCAGCAAGACTCCTGTATAGCTACATGCCACCACATTTCTATGTCAAATATAACTATAAATATAAGTGCTTGTGTGTGTATGTGAAAATATATGTGATTTTTTACTTTGGCCTGATGTCAGCATGGATATCCATCTTGGTTTCCCACAACTGTGAGGGTCTAAAATCGTCAGATACTGGTGGTGATACCTTTACATCCACTGAAAAAGACAGACAGAAATTACATGAACAGAGAAACAATAAATTCTGGAGATACAATGCTTTCTATAAGCATAGTAGTTAATGCAAGAGCAGTGCTTTACATTTTGAAATACTTTACGTGGTTATTTAAAGGTTGCTAATCCAAACCAGAGTTATACAAATACATCTCAGGTGAAATATGCTAATTACTCCCCAAACCCTTTGGTGGTAGCTGGTCACTATTGTTTCGACATTACCGGCGTATTTTTCAAGATTATAGCAGGATTTAATTTCAGCAGAGGGATTGGACCCACAATTATTGTGGGGCAGCTGCTCAGTTTGGCGTCCCAAGCTCACCATCAGCCGCAGCCTGGGCCACCGTGGCCCCGCACAGCCCGAGCTCCAGTGGCAGGCCAACGATGGAGGGGACAATGTGCCGCATCTCACCCACCATCACCGGCAGGGTCCATCGGCCTGAAATGCCTCTCTGGACCTCTTCCACCACTTTTTTCACCACTGGCTGCCAGTTTGATGATCCAGTTAGACTCTGGACACAGAGAAATAGGTTAGGTAAGAGGAGACATGGAAGGCAAATTGTTCAGCTTTGCAGACAAATAAGTCAACAGCCTTGTCAGTACCATCATCATCTGTTGAATGGCATCTTTGTCAATGTCAACAAAGGCGATCTCTTGACCCAATACTCTGATGTAAGCAGATACCAGGGGGTCTTCAGGTGGCAGTTCTTTCCATCCCAGAAGCTGTGGTGTTGAGGAGAGATGGGGAGAAAGCGAAGAAGCAGAAAATGTCACTTAAAGTGGAGTAATGTATTAGCAAAGAGTAGATCCCATCTGAAGGATGAGAACTATGTTTCCTTACCCAAAAACCTAAGGGACATCTTACAGGTCTGAACCAATGTGGCTTTTCTTACATTGCATAGCTGATTTCAGAGAGAGGTGAGGTAAGGGTGAGGTAAGAGCTTGGTAATTTCTGCTGCTGTAAGTAGTAGGTGACACCCAAGGACTCATGAAGAAAAACCTTATTCAATAACCATTTTAAAAGAGGAGAGCAACCACTTAGTGTGTTCTAACATACACTTTAAAACATTTTGGCTCCCAGCAGCATCCTCATCTTTTGTACTACACATTAAGAGCTGACACATGTTGAGTGAAAAGGTGGCATCTGTTGAGAGAGTAAGTACAATGTAAGTACAGCTTTCCATGGCACAACAGGATGACTGACTCCTTTCTTCCAGAAACATCAAAGGGACGGCTCAGTGGGTGGGCGATGCAACCCTGGTACTGTCAGGAGCTGTCTGTTGCAGACAGGTTGGAAGGGTGCCCAGACGTACCAATTTACCCAGCTCCTTCAGGGTCTTGTACGTGTCATACTCAGCAAAGGGAATGTTCTGCTTCCTGATAAGCTGGGTTAGGCTTTGTGACCGGAAGGCCACCTGGAGGAAACAGAGTCAGGTGTCACAGCCCAAGTACAAGAGAGCTCAGGAAGACCCTTGTGCCTGGTATTAACTCACCGAGGCCACACGAAATACTTGTTTCATGAAGCCATTGCGTTATAAGGACATGTCTACCTGGTGGATGACTGCAGGCTATGGCTGCAGATGCTGAGGACGTGCTGAGCCAGCCAGCCTTAAATCAGTCAGTGGGGATAATTTTAGGGTAGTGCAGAACTCAGCCCAGGCTGCAAAGCTTGCCCAAGAAGCTGTGTAAATTCCTGCATGCTGTTACATGGAGCTTTGTGCTGCCCTGGCTGTACTGCTGGCTGGAATTTAATTTCCCTGTACTTATGCAAAATACCCTGGATCCCATGTGACTTTAGGTGGGCAGATGGATGTTCTGCTGCCTAAGCTTTCCTCTGCTCCTAGATTTACATGCCTATACTGGATGTGTTCATTGATGAATGTATGTGTCAAGAAGCCCAAATAAAAGGAGAAGCCTAAGTAAAATCATAATCATTATCTAAATTTTCCCTTCCACATCCGCCCTCACAGCCAGAAATGGAGTTAAACACTACATCACGGTCCAAATGCTGGCTGCCTTAATGCAATACTTACCTCGATAATATCCGTTGCAGTGTTTGCATAATATCCTCTTACTTTTGTGATTATATCAGATGGAAACATGGTGCTGGGACTGTTCATTAGATAGACCCTCCAAATGGCACCAGCCTGATACTGAGCTGTCACAGGAATAAAAAGCAGCAGAAATTAGGTTCTCTGAGGTGTTTGGTGCATGTAAGTTCCCTCAGGTACATGCTGTAGTAGATCACAAGGGGTTCCGTCAGGATTCAGTCCCACAGGTTCTCAAGTTTGCAACCTCAAGAGGAGGACTTTGTTCTATGGCAGAGTCAACACAACCCCAGGGACTGAAGAAGGAGGCCTAAATCCATTTGCAAGCACCACTTTCCTCAGCAGATACCAGAGATTTGAGAAAGAGCCTCAGGGAATTTTGCATGTTAGGAGGATCCTCTGTTTTTTCTCTTTCAAGAGTGTGCTAAACTCATGGCTTGTGATTAGATTTTGGATGAAAATCACAGAACACAATAGAGGCATTTGGCTACCTAAGCTGAGGAAGCGGACAGGACAGCTGGTACTCACAGGAATAGTCGCTGATCTGAATGACTTTGCTGTAACGATAGCTCAGCCTGTCAAGTCTGGGGCCCAAGAGTTTAATGGCAATGTTGCAAGCAGCGGATCTGAGTAATAGAGTTAAAACCATATGAAGAGAGTCGACTGTGACCAAATTATTAGAAAACTGCAAGAAAAACATCTCCATTTGCTACTAAAAATGTATTTCTTCCTCTACTTACAGTTTATAGAGCTGTGGGATCCTGCCTGCTGCCAAAGTCTTCATGTGTGAATATGCAAAACTGGCTACTTGCAGGCTGGGCTCTGTCAGCAGCGAGCTGGCCAGAGCTGCTACTGTTGGGAGAGCAGGCTTGGTTTCGAAGAGGACGACACAAGCCACCATTCGGACGTTTGGAGCAAGCGTGCTGTCCATAAAGACCTGGAGGGTGATCTCCCTGACCTACAGGAGGAAGATACAACCTCTGAGTAGCCCATAACTTCCCTGTGAGCAGTGTTTCCTAAGCAGTGCATATGAGCTCTGCAGTGAATGGAAAACAGAGCCCTAAACAAGAGGAGTGAGCACAAGAGACCTGTCACTGAAAATGAAGGTATTGCTGGGTGCACAGGGCTGGAAGAAACAGCCATTAGGCCCAGTATTACACTGACTAAAGCAAACTCTTTCCCAGGATATCAGCAAGGATGGGGTGATGTCAGGAGTTTGAAGCATGGGCAAGAGGAAGACCAGTAACTGAGAAACCTGCCCTGAGTTGCTAACATTACCTGATGGTTTTGTTATTCCTGAATCACTAAGCAAACCCGGTCCTTACCCTTTGAGATATTTATTTAAATGATAATTTCAGTTACTTTTGCAGGGTCTTTTCTTGCAATTTTCCTTAAGGCTAACACAGCATCAGCATGAATTCTGTTTGGTAATGAAGCTGCAGCTGAGGAAAATGTTGGCAAAAACTTCAGGATGCGTTTGATACTGGCTGGCTCTCCGGCATTGCCAATGGCTTTCAGGGCCAAGGACATGTCTTTGGCATCACCTTTGCTGGTCGCTTCAATAGCAAGGTCGTGGAGTGGCTGAAAATGGAGCAGACCATGTTAATCTTACCGGGTAATGATCTTGTAATAATGCATAAAAATGTGCATTGCCATGGAAAGCAAAACAATTAATGATGCAAATCCCAGAACAGAGCTGTTCAGACTTTTCTCCCAGGAAAAATCTTACCCTCATTATCAGGATGCCAAACACGGACCATACAAATAAACTTGGTTTTCTCCTTGCACAGTGTTGTAATTGATTTTGAATTGTGCCTGAGCCTGAGTGTAGGAGACAATCCCAGGTGGGTGCCTGCACCAGAGAGTCTCTTGCAAGTTCAAAGGCAGCTCTGAGTTGATGTCAGGTTCAGTTGTTCCCTGGGCCACCTCTGCCAGCCCTGCCAAATTGCACTTGCATATTTTTCACTTCCTACAGCAATTTCAAGTTTACTCAAACAGGTTTGCTGTTCTGAGAAGCAGAATTACCATTCTGGTGGCTTGGCTTTATTTCTCTCTTCTGGAAGATTTAAGCAAGGCCTTCTCAGTGCTGTGGCCCTGCTGAGCAAGGAGCTGGAGCTGCATAGTCCAAGGACAATGTCCTGAATATTTCTGACAGTGAAATGTGATTGTGTAGCAGGGCCTCCTCTGAAGCCCTAACCTATCACATACCTAAAGCTTTACTTCTATTCACACTTTACTGCCTTTTAAATATATCTTTTAGGTACACTCAACCTAACGTAAAAGCAGAATCATAGAATCATAATTATTTTGCTTTAATCCAAATTTTGTAACACCTAAACTCAGTTTCAGGCTGGTTACAGGATCTGTTGTCCCCATGGGCTTTTAGCACTATATTTGAAATTCTGAACTTCTACAAACTGATTTTTCAAAGGCATCAGTTCAGTGTTTCATTCTGTCTTTGCATTGCTAGGAGTGAGGCATGCAAACAGCGAGTTACTTAATTGTCAGCATTGTGAGGGCTAAATTAAAGGCATTTTAAAAATTTCTTCACCTTTTATGAATAAGAAATGAGAGTCACCTACCTGAAGAAGTTCATTTGGACATAGTAAAGCCTGAGCACAGTGTTTATTCACCATGCTACCATATCCTAGGTAAACAATTATCCTATGCATCAGTACTTTCTTGATTTGGGGACAGGTCAGAAATGTCTGCAGAAGGAAGAAGTATCATTATTTACTGTTTCTAGTAATGAGAGCTGTATTTAGCCACAAATGCATTTGAGAAATAGATAAAATTGATTTGTGCTTTTTCTATATAATTTCAGGAATTAAATCAAATGCTGGACATTCAGCTACAAGAAAATTAAGTAGGGTTGCTCCAGTTGTGCTGTATGCACTTTAGATACTGGTTATATATTATTTTCTTGAGTTTGTCTTTTTTCTTTTTAACTTCTGCTTTGGCAAAAGGAATCCAAAGCAGTTTTCTTATGATTTGTGGGGTTTAACACAAAATATAATTACAAACTTTTGGCAACAGGTGTTTTGGTATATTTTCTGAAGCATTGCCCATCTTTGCTAATATCTTGCATTTTACAACTTTAGGCAAAAATGTGTTGTCTCTTTCACTTATAATCCTATGAATTCACCTTTAAAAAGGAGTGAGAGGGAAAATAGGAGGGAGAAGGATCTGTACTCACTGAGGCAATTTCCAGGGTTTGTTTGTTTGGTGTAACAAAATGGAAGGCAAGGGGGAGAGTTGCAGCTGCTTCCCAGATGTTCAGCTTCTCATCATGGATTTTTTGCTTGAGGAATCTGAACGTGTCAGTAGCTCCAGCAGCACAGATGGCACTCAGGAACCAGGGCCTGCCAGGGAGAGGAGGATTCATTCTCCCCATTGCCCAGTGTGCCTCTGATCAGAAACCCTTGCTGAAGGCCACAGTTACCTGTAGGGGAGTTCATTGACAAACTGCAGCCACAATGACTCAATTTGATCGAGGGTTGCTACACGGAAAAGCTGGATCATCTGTAAGAACTTGGCTGAAGCTTCTTTAGTGGCTCCTTTCTCGTTATTCTGAACTAATTGCCGCAGCGTTTCTGTTAACTGTGGGAAAAACAGACAGAAGGATCCAAGTCTAAAGCAATTATGTGATGACCTATTAACCTTATAAATAATGAAAGTGTGTGAAAGTAAGCCTCTAATACCTGTAAATCTGGATTTTTAATCCTTATTAGAGGAATTGGCATCTGGAGTAGTTCTCCTGAGAAATGATAACGAAGACTCCCCTGGTTTTGCATCTGAGATGTTGGAGCGCTGATAGGAGGCCTTTTAACGCCAACCAAAGACAGCTCTTGTCTTCAAGGGAAAGAGGGAAATGCATCAGTAGCCTGTAACCACACTCTGTGCATGGAGGACTTGTACAGCATTGGAGCAGACTGAGGGGTACCCAGCAGGGCTGCAAATGGAGTCTGCATTTCTCTGTTCATCCATTGCTCAGGATTATCTGGAGAAGTCATATGACTGCAAAAGCCCTTGTAAGAGTTTGCTAAAGTCTCTGAGAGGTGGGACGGATTTTTCAGGTGGCCTAAACAGTAGGGCACAGGCCATCTGAAACATCCTGGGCATCCAAGATGGGCATCCCAAGGGCTGTACGATGTTTTGGTCCTTGGCAGCCACAGGCAAGATGCTTCTAGTTATCTCACATATCAATAGCAAATACGTTTCAAGCATCTTCTCCTGGCTATGATAATGTAAGGACATGCACAGAGCCTACCTTGCCTCCATGACTGCTGCCCCGTTGGGTTCATTGAAAAGAGAGATTTGGTACACCTGGTCCGACATAGCGGACGTCAACGTTGCCCCATTGTCATCATACTTCATCTTGTAAGTGAACGTCACCGTGCCCTTAATGTTTCTTTCTTTCTAGAAGTGCAAAGAGACCCACTCAGAAACAGGAACGGGCTGGTCAGCCCAGACAAGCCAAACCCCCTACGAGCATCAGTGCAACGTGAGGGCTGGGCAGTGGCTCGCGCCCGAGCAGGGCAGCGGTGGCTCCGTGCTGCTCGTACCAGGGGGCAGGTCGGGCAGGGCCGGATGTATGCCATTCCCAGGTTCTCCACCGCTTTCTCCTGGCAGTCCGTCAGGTCCTTGCTCTTGGAAATGGTGGCACGGTTATTCTTGCTGTCATCCTGGATAACGTATCTGGTTTGGCAGATGCCTTCAATCCCAGCCTGCAAGTATTGGTTAAACACAATGAACTTCCCACTTGAAACAGCAATAAAAATGTCAAAGAAAACAGTCTGGGAAGTATAAGTTACTCTTTAATGGTAAAATGAGAATAAAAGTAAGATCAGAATGGAAAAAACAAACCTCCTGTAGCTCATACACATTTTGTGACTTTTTGATGGTAATCTGCATCATGTTCAGAATCCCTCTCACTAGGTTGGTGCATAGAATGGGACAGTCCTCAGGGGCAAAAATACTTCCAACCCTTCCTTCAGTATATTCAAACTTAAAGGGCTGGCTGAGGCATGCAGCAATGGTTTCTGAGAGCCTCGAAGATGGAATGAAGGGGTCAGTGGGCCAGAACCCATTGTGTTCCTCCATCTTTGGTGATCGAATCTGTGAACAAAAATAGGAAAACAATCATACTGTTCCTCATCAATTTGAAACAGTGCTATAACAGGGGAACTGGACACTTCTTATCCATGGCAAGATAGAAGTCACTTATTCAACATTGTAGGAAACTGTTTCCAACTTGGACTTCTGTGCTCTGCCTAGGAAGGATCCTTGAAAACACCAGCTTCCATGAAGGATTTCTGCCAGAAAAATAAGATTATGTGAGCAGGATTCAAAAGTTCAGCAAGTCTGATGAAGATTGTAGGGTGAGTGAAACACCAGCTACCAGCAATCAGTACAGACAGGATACTCGCTCCTTTCCCGCAGATGTCAAGTGAGATCTCCTTTCAGTCTGCAAGGCAGCCAAGCCATTATTGCCCAAGCTGCCTGCCTAAACACACAGGGACTATTCTGGCTGCTGCTCCAGGTCCAGCATGTCCCCAGGCACCAAAGCCGGGGCACAGCTGACGGGAGAGCAGAGGTGACAGCGGGAGCTCACACCTTTGGAAGCGGCTAACACCCCTCTGAGCTCCCCAGGCTGTAAAGCTTGTGCACAAGTCCTTGACTGCTACCTAGTGGGAAGTGTGTGCCTGCATGCACAGACCTATCCAGTCCCATACTTACACACACACCTCCCACCCTCGTGCATAAAAGTACATGTTCCTGCGTAGAGGGAAAAGGTGTGGGCTCAGTGCCCCGTTTTATTTTAGGCATTCATAATCAACACTGCAAGGGTGGCTTGTCACATTTTCTCAAATTAAATCCTACTCAAGACTGTTGTCTGCAACTGCTAACATTGTAGCAACTCCAGTGAGGTTACACAGAGCCTGCAATTGCAGCAGTGTGTGAAGTTCAACAATAGGTATTCCTTTACACTTCCCCTAGTTTATGTGCAGGATGACAGACTGAGAAAACTCCTAGGGCGAGTGCAGAGGGCACCTCTTACAGCTTTTCCCCCACATGCTGTCTTCTTAGTCCCTTGTCTGTGGTCTTTCATGCCATGCCAGTATTTTAAGCTGTTTGGTATAATCTTTTTGATGGGTAACAGTGCTTCCAAAACTGATATCATTACGCTAAACACAGGCATCACCATTAGAATTCTTCACATTTGAATTTATGCCTATGTGAAGAATATCAAAAGGGGGATAATGGAGACAGTTGGGTCTTTCTCATGTGATATCTGAATTCCAGTGCTTTTTTAGGCTACAGACCACATTAAAAAACATGTATCTTTCATTCTAGAATGCTCATTTTCATATTCAATCTTAGTGTTATCTTAGTAAAACTATCTTAAGGACACTTCTTGAATGCAGCTACCTGCCATATTTTGGCATGGAGGTGAACCTAAGGCACCTTTAGTCAAGGGGGCTCCAGATACTGATGGCAGCAGAGCTGAAGCAGCTCCAGCTCCTTCCTGCAGAGGAGCAGGCTGTGGGTAAGCCTGTCGTGCTCTCTGTAGGTCCCTGCCAGTAATCCAAAGCATTCTGGATGCAGCTGCAGACCCTTCAGCAGTGCCCTCTCCCCATCGTGCCTTGCATGTACAGGGTGCAGAGCTCAATGCCCATGTCCACGCCTCTGCCCTCCCTGGGGAATCATCACTGCCTGAGGGAAGCTGCGTGGACTGACATTGGGCTTAGAGGGTCATCCCAGCAGTGAGTGGGTAGGGCCCGTAGCTTTTGTGTGAGCTCTGCATCTCTTTGTCATTGATTTTGCCAGCCTGGAGGCATGAATGGATATGGGTGGTTGAGTGGGTGGGTTCCCATGCCAACGGTGATTTACCTGCAGAAGGTGGTCACTGTGAGACACACGGCTGATCTCTACCTTGCTGGCCAGCCTCACCCCTGCCATGGCCAGGCGTCTGTCAGGGAGCCCATGCACAAGGATACTCTCGTAGCTATACAGGTAGGTCTTGCCCATATGAAAAACAGGCTCTGTTAGGAAAAAATATAACAGAAACACCTCCTTGGCTGTGATGGTTGTGATGTTACTTGGACCAGCCCAGCAAAGAAAGGTGAAGCTGCCACTGCTAAAAAACAGGTGCAAGAAGTGGGCAAGGCAAGGCAAGGCTGTAAGGGAAGGCAGCAAGGGAGCTGCTGGCTGGCAGGGAAGCCACTTACCAAGGTCCTGCTTCTGGCCCCCTGCGAGAAAAGAAAGAGAAGTGTTCATGGAAAAAACCACTTCTATAGATCCTTTCATGCATTATTCATTAAGTCAGCATGCTAATGGTTGGCAAACCACAAGTAATGGGGCTCGCCCCACACCCCCAGGACACCAAGCCCGTGTCAGCCGTGCTCACTAACTGCTGCTTGCTTGGCTTTTCTCCTGCTGCTGAGCTTAGCACAGAAATCTGATAGTTTACAGCTGAAGCTATAAAAGTGCTTCAGCAAATGAAGCTGTAAATATCCCTGAAAAGCCCCAAGGAGATGCAATTTGCTCAGGATCACAGTGTCTGTCACAGCTCGGCAGTGCTGGTAAAGCTTCAACTTACCCACGAGGGCGAACACCAGGGCCAGGATGAGTCCCTTCATGTTAAAAGTGACTGAAGCCCACAGGGAAAATCTGTGGCTTTTATAGAAGAATTATTAACAGGCACAGTTAATTTTGTTGAGTTATCAACTTCTTATCAACCCACCCAACAAAAGCTTTGAGACAGAGGGGGTTGGGGTCAGGGCAATGGATATTTTTGCTGAACCAAAACCATCACAAGTGGTGTTGTTCTCACTTCACCAACTGAATGCCTTGCAAGTACCTTTAGAAACAAGTACTTAGAAGTATTAAAACATAGTTAAAGCCAAAATTTATTATTGTATAAGTAAAACTACTAATTATCCTTACTCCCTGAAAGCACCCAGTGCTATTGCAGTCTGTGCTGACTTTGTCCAGGTTAACCTGACCTGACCGTAAGACACAGAGCTTATCTAACTGATAGTGCCCCAGCAGGATTGTGCAAAACCCTGGGCAGCCCTCCTGTGACACCGTGCCCACCCCTGCCCTGCTGTGAGTGGGACAGGCTGTCAGGACAGCACTGCTCTCTGGGGACGGGGACTTCACCCAGTAACACAAACCTCCCGTCATTGTCATGAAGGCCACTGCCAAATGCCGCTGACGTCCATGCTTCCCTCACCTGGCTTCTCTTCCAGGGCTGATGTGCCAGCCCCTTTCACTGGTGTGTTTAGCCACAGAGGGGTGTTGGTGGGGGGTGCCTGCCAAGGGGGAAGGGGTGAGGATGACAGGTGTTGCAGACACAAACCTCTTGGTTTAACAAGGTTGGACAACGTGCAGGTCACCCAAACTCTTTTCACATCACACAGCAAGGGGTGGCATCTTCACCCCTTGGTGGAGGCCCCTTCTCTCACCAGTGGGCATTTTACTCGTCCCTTTGGAGGCAACCCCAAAGATCTCTCAGGCTGCTCTTGCCCCAGGGTTTGGCCTTGTTCCCAAGTCAACCTGTTCCCTCCAGTCAGGTCACGGAGCTGCTCCATTAGGAAGCGGCACAAGGAGGGCTAAGGCATCCCCAGGACTGGGGGGTTCACGTTGGCACTGTGTGGCCACTGCTGCCAACCAACCTTCTCCTCTGTGGGCAGGGAACTGGAGCTGCTGCTGCCCAGCTCACTGTGGGAAGGAACTGGATTCAGTTTCTCATCAACAGACCAGTGGCTCCTATCCAAGACAGCTTAGTTTTTGTAATGCTGTTTAGCTGATGGTTTTTTATAATTAGCAGTTGGGATATAATTTGTAATGTCTGACAAACAGTGGATTTTGTTCCTAGATCAAAGATTGCATCTGTAAGGCAAAAAAGAAATAAATTCGAAGTATGAAAAATCCTTCACCATGTTTTTACTGGCCCTATATTCAAGTCCTGATTTTTTTAACCCTTTCCCTTGTAAAACTGGTAGCACATGATAGAAAGCCAAGCTATTTGCTGGAGAGTTGTGTCATGTCTTTGGAGATTCGGTAAATGTACTTACAGGATTTGAGTATACAGCTACTGGCCACCAGTACTTGGGGCCCAAAAGCTATTCTGGCATAGCTATATGCAGCTGCACAGGTTTGGGTTTTTTATTAAAAAAACCCCAGCTTGTAAGCAGCTAGGACTTCAGGTCAGTGGCAGTACAAGCAGAGAGCTGCTGTGATGGCAATATTAAATGCAACAATACTTGTATTCTCGAAATTATAATGCTGTATCATTGAAATATCACACTATAACAATGACTCCTCTAAATAAGGGTCAAAAACCATTCCTCAAAATAAGGGTATTCACTGGCTGTTGTACAGGCTGTACCCAGCTGCAAGGGCAGGGTCTCCCCTAAACTGCCAGCTCTGCAGCCTGGGGCTGCAGAATCTTGTCCCCATCCTACCCCATCCCTCCCTTTGGGCAGCAGATGCTGCATCCCTGATGCAGCCATGCTGCTGCCACGAGGCAGGGTCATCTGTTCTTCTGCTTCACGGGTCACCTAAACCTGCTGGCAAGGGCTTTGTCTTTAGCCATTTCTTTATAAAACTGAAATATCTCTTTTTCTAGGTCATTTCTTCAGTACCTCAAGAACGACTTCAGCTCCCAGCCTTTGCCCCCATATACTCACAGCCCTTTTACACTAGTATTACTCAGAAGGGCATAACCTGAATTAAAAAGAGAGAGGAAAAACCCTAAAAACTAAGAAAATTGTGAGGGTGAAAAACAATTTTGCTGAGCCCAGGGCCTGGCCTGGATAGCATTTCCCTCGAACTGTGCTCAGCTCCCCCCACAACGGCAGTGGGGAAGAGGAGCAGAGGCTGCCTGAGGGCTCTCCACAGCCTTCATGAGGTGGACACCTACAGCCCACATTCCTCTGCAGCCCCACAGGAGCTCTGGCTGCCTTGATGGTTGGGTGATGCTCACCCAGGGTCTCCTGCCAGGGCGGTACTGCTGGACTCATCATACCTGAATACTGAGTCTGGAAGACAAAAATTCCCCCAAAACTGTGCTCCAGCCTTGGCACGTTGGGAAGAGAAGAGCCCCATGGGCTGCCCCCCCCTGGAGCTGGGAGTTCATGCCAGCATCGCCCACGGAGCCAGGCTCTGGGAGCCACATAAAGCCCTGGATTCTGCTGGATTCAGCCTGAGGTTACCTGAAAAGTCTGTGTTTTCCATCAATCTGTGTGAGTTCCAGGCAAGCAGCAAATCCACCAGCTCAGGGCTTTACTGCTGCTGCCAGCTCCCCATTACTCTGCAGTGCAGGTTACCATGGCAGCATTTAAACTGCTTAGAATGGTATATTTAGACCTTTCAAACATGCTTCTTTCAGTGCTAAGGACTTTACCTTTCTGAACTGATATCCAAACAAGAAAATGCAGGTGTATGCATCCATTGAAGGTACAAAAGCTGCCGGGGAAAGCAAAATAACAGAATTCTAAGAGAATGTTCTCAAATGTTTTCAAAATCCCATTCACCCAGCGTGCATACTCAGCCTGCAAACACAGCCTTAAGGGCAAGCAGAAAACACCTTCCAGATCTGCTGGAGTTCTTTGGGCTCCAGTGCTCAGGGCAGATGAGTTCATCCCTGACCGTGCCCACACAGGGCGGGGGGCAGGAGGCAGAGCCCACCTGGTGGCTGCAGCGATGACTCTTGCTGGGCACAGAGGCTGGGACATCTCACCTAAGGTGCAGAGGTCTGGCTCTGCTTCAGACCCTTTGGCAGGTGGTGTGCTTGGGTAACCCCGCCCCGTCCTGCTCAGAGACTCTGATTCACCACAGCTTCTGCATGTGGTGCACCAGAAGCTCAACGTGTTCTTGGCTCCCTCGGAGCAGCCTTGCACAGGGACGTGAGATTCAGGCTTATTCCCTGAGCCTGCTGCTCCCTACAGCAGCTCTGGCCCATCACAGAGCTCCTGCCAAGCGCCACGGCTGCATGGCTGCTGCAGAGGGTGCAGCATCACACCGAGGTGATCAGTTCCTGCTGCAGGTGCACAGGATCCCAGCACCAGGGAAGGAAGCACTAGGGGAACAAACAGGAGTAGTAGTACCACAGCTACCCGACCCAATTCCCAGTGTGACCCTGGGGCACAGAAGATGGTCACACTCAGGAAGTCCAAGAAATGGGGAATAAGGAGAACCTATGCAGACCTCCTCTTTCCATCACCAGTGAAATAAGGAAGCCTTCACAATATTTTCCATGCATGGATTTATTACGAAATCAGGTATTTATGGGCAATCGTAACAGTTTCTACAATAATAAAGCTTAATACTTTAAATTACTTGGGAAGATTCCACACATCCTCAAGTATTTAATTTAGTATCTCTATTATTCTTTAAGACAAGGTTTTTTACACCACACAATAAAAACATGAAAGTATTTTTGTTTTCTTCTATGCTGCAAAAGTACAGCTTCATGGGCTGCAGTCTTCGTCCTCACAAGAACACGCTGTGTGTGCATCAACAGTGTCCTGCATATCCTCTGACTTCTGGTCAAACTTTGTCTGCTTGTCTGTCAGGCTGGTAGCTGAATCTGATGGGGAACAAGAAATGAAAAGTAAACAGTTTACTTCACAAGTAGTTCTGCAAGGTACAGCATTTACCATGCACTAGTCATTAATTATAGCAGGCTTGGCTGTTCCTCACTGATTTACATATTTATATTTGTCTAAGTCACACAGAGATGTTCCAGGAAACCCACTTCATTAATAAGCCAGTCCTACCTTGAAAGCTACTGCTTCTATGCAGAATTTCATTAATGATACATTTAGGAAAGGGTATTATGATCTTTAAGAAAAAAAACTTGGAAAACAGATACAGTTCTATGCTATATATAATTTATATCTACTTTGTCTAATCTCTTATAATCTACAATACACCTATAGAAAATAAATCCTCCTCTATCACTGAACCTGTGTGCAAGAATCCTGTCCACACCTGTCCTTCTAGTACCTAAACCAGCTCCGTGAAACAGGATCACATCCAAAGGCAGTGATATATAAAAAATGCAAGGCAAGGATCCTCATTTTGATGTGCTGCACTTGGTCGTGTATGGCTCAATCTCCACAGGCTGCAGAACACAGCTTTTCAGTTCATTCACCGTGTTGACTGTGCTGTTATCCTGCCCGTACCTTGATAGCCCTAAACACCATGAAGGTGAATTCAGTTTAGATTTTAAATTCCAGTACCATGAAAACAAGTAAATGTGCAATAGAATATCAGCTCTCTCACTGAAGGAATGTTTGCCTGTTAATAAAACAGGGAAAGGGCTTCAGTCAATAGGGCAGCAAGTCCATGCCTGCCTATGGCTATGCTGTATTATTCATATTTTTCAAGTGGAATAAGTCAGTCAAGTCACAATCTATTTATAATTTTGCTCAGCTCCTATTCAGTAGGATTTCTGTTGACTTACCAGCAGGGAGACAGTGGAAGCCAACAGTGACTGGAGTAGTCTTGGTGGCAGAGCACCCCTTCATGCAGCGCAGCACAGGCTCCGTGGAATAGCACTTGGACTCGACCCCGGCGAGCTGAACTGTCTTCTCGAGCTTCACGAAGGAGCGCCGCAGCTTGCAGGCTGCAACAATCATTAGGGACAGCTTAGGGGCTTACAGTCAAAAGCTCCAGATCTCCCCAGAAGGACCTATCTGCCAACACTGCCAACTTGCAAACAACTTCCCTCTGTGAAAATGGTGTTTTGATTATAAATGAAGCAGCTTTACTGACAGACAAACCTTCCAAATCACCTTGTTAGGTATGGAGTCCTGGAAAGCTAATTTCAAATGCAACTGGTCTATTTCTAGATCAGGACGTAGAAATATAGTCTGAGGTACTTTCTAATAAACATTTTTCGAAGTAAACTGGCTCACTGACTAGCTGTCGAACCACATTTTAAAATGTTGGATATTCAGCACTGGAACTAAAGGAGAGATATCTGACCAAATAAAATTAATCCCTAAAGAATTGCATTATTGCCAATGTCATTCAGACACAGAGCTGGTGCAGAGAGAGAGCAATAGTCATTGCTGCCAGCAAGTAATATCGATCTCATTTGGGACTCCCAGAACAAACCATTACGAGTGAGAAGCTAAACAGACCACAATTTATTCCTAGCTATAAGCTTTATATTTTCAAATTTCAGCAGTTTCCACCATATGTTAAAAGGAAACAGAACATGGTCACTACCAGCCATGGGAATATTATTTTGTAGGGGTATGTGGGCTCCATATCCATCTAAAGCAAGTTTGTTGCCCAGAATTTGTGACAAAAACATGGAAGAATAACAGCTAATGCAGAGCTAGACATGTACAAGCCATCCCCAGGGACTGAGGACGTCCTTCCCACAGGACAAGTTTCTACACGTGCAACATGCCTGTTCTCCTTGAGCACTGTGGTGTGGTGTTGCATCATAACCTCAGCTGAGAGCACCAGCACACCATAAGATCCTAATCTGCTGAAAGACTTAAAATGCAGCTTTTTTATTTCAACCATGTAATTAAGCCCCTGGAACTGCTCATGTACTTGAATGCTTTGCTTGACAGGTTGCACTGGTTCAAAAACCAGGTGGTCAGCCATGGTAATAACTACTAATCCTCATCTGATTTTTTGGTGGGCCAATTGCTGAAAATTGATGTCTGGAAAATGCTGTTTTATTAAATCAAAGCATTCCATGTGAATTTTATCCTCTTTCTGATCTTCTTCTAAAATACTTCAAAACTGAAACAAAGATTTTGATTCATCTTGTTTTTTAAACTTCAACTAAGTTGTATATTTTGGCTTGTTTAACCTGTGATTTCTTATTTCTTTCTCAACTTGCAGATAACAGTAATACTTAATATATAACTTTAAAATGAATCTTCTAATATGATTTTATTTCCAAAATATATACAGATTTAAAATTTTCTGAACAAATTCTGTATTTTATGAACAACTGAAGTAATATTATATTAAATTTATTAGAGTTTGCATACCTCCTCTACAAGGCTTTTCTTCCAAAATCCAAGAATGACCAAAGCTTGCTGCATCTTTAGCTACATATCCGTTGGGCATCCGATATTCCTGTTCACATTCTGCATCATATTTTCCACACAGTCCACACATTTTCCCTGCCATCCATAAAGCAACTTGAATCTTGGAGGAAAAAGAAGTGAGAAGTATTTCAAGTTAAAAAAACTTAATACCTATGGAGCACATATTTGCTATTTAGGTCCCTTTTAGTGTAAGGTAAGCATTTAAAATCTCTTTGATAAGAACTCAAAAGGGTCTGACAGTCTGACAGATGCCAAAGTCCTGGCAGGCTGCAGCATCTACGGTTGCTACAGTCTTTATAAGCTACTGTGCCAGTCTAGGATGTTAAGTTATTAATGCTCTGGACTATTAATATGCTGAAGCTTTTTTTTGGTGGTCGTTTTGATAGTACAGGAGACAGACATGGTACAGTTTATTGACCTCTTATGATCCAGCTCCATATTAATTTTAGTGCAGACTTTAAACTACTCATTTATCTAAAAAGAATGGCTGCATTTTTGCTGTTTTGAAGAATTGTACAGCTGTAAGAACAGTGGTCAGGAGCTGAAAACTCATTTTTCCTGCAAAGGCACTGCTGACTCAGCGTGTGTACGCTCACAGACCTGCTTCCCAACACACACCTGTACTGCAAGAACAATGTGCTTTTGTTGATCAAGGGTTCTTATTTCTCACACTCAGAAATAAAAAGCAGGGCTGTGCAATCCTGTAGCATCATCTTCCCTCTGAGGTTTTTTGTGCCCTGCACACACTTCCCTTTGCCACTGTACTCTCTTACACTCATACACAGAGATTTAAGGGAATCCCATGGAAATTTCTTAACACTCAGTCTTATGAAGAGGAAGAATGATACCCTGAATGTGTATCCATCAAAGTACAATTTATCAATTCCATAGGCTGGGGCAAGAAGTACAAGCCCTTGATTTTCACTGTGGATCCACAGAGAAGCACCTAGAAGAAAAAGACAAAACAAAACCAGACCAAACCTAGCTTCTTTAAGTGAGAAAAAGAGCAACTGTTATGTTTCTGAAATTTTCTTTTCTTCAAAATTCCTCAGTTACCCCACTCAAGAAACAAAACAGAGAACAAAGCAACATAGGAATGTGCATACATAGAAACTAGGTGTTTGCAAAAGTTTGGAAGACAATGTTAACGAGCACAGATTTATTCATTTTTCTTTGGGTTATTAACATATTCAAATTTATGTCTAGAAATTATTACTGAGCTGTCTATAGTATCTGTGTAGTTGTTCAGATTAACAAGGCTCTGAGTACACTGTGTTGGAATGTGGAAATATAAGGAACACCATGACTGTCACTGGAGCCAGCTCTAGCACAATTATCACTTCCCAAGTACGTAACAAATAGGACAGAGCTCAGCACTGGTACATGCTAACCCAGTTTCAGGAAGATTTAGCCCAATTCATATAGTGCAGCTCTTCAGTCAGAATACCCACACTGTATATAGCCTCTGACTACACAGCACAGGATGAAACAAGGTCTTCCTGTACCTTTCACAGAAACAAATAATTCCTGTTTTCAGAGAATCAAGCAGGTTGTTTCGCTAGTTCTCCATACCTATCCCTAGCAGAATGCAAGCCAAATTTATACCTACAAGTCAAATCAGGAAACACATCAATATACAAGTCACGTGTGGTGAATTTTAGAAAAGCTCTACTTCAAAAAGTTTTAATCAAGAAAAATTTGATAGCATAACTAAAACACTTCTCCAATTTGGAACTATAGTAGGACCTGCAGTCCTGCTGTACAAAAAGGAGGGATCTTCATGCTAATTATATCCTGCTTATTTAGGCTACTTCAAGAGCTTCACACTCTAATTAATCTTTCTAAATGTTCCAGTGCAAGTGAATAAAATACATGTTCTTAAATATTACCTTAAAACCAAAGAAACACTTATTGAATACAAACTGATCAAATCTCCTTCACAGGTTCCTTCTCTTTCCTTCTTTCTCCTAAAACATATGTGAAAATTAAACAACATATTCTGCAAGACTTACCAGCAGATGTAAATGAAACATTTGTTGGTCTCTCAGCCCCATCCACCAGCAGCTTCACCCGTCCGTTCGCAGGGCGCATATCGACTTCACTGTCAAGGACAGGAATGTTTGCACCCTGGCTGGGCCACATTCACACACACACACACAATCACAGAGGCATTTTCCTGCTCACTAAATATTGCTGGTCAGAGCACAAGCTCATTTCAAATGCTTAAATTACATCGGGGTATTTTTGTCACCTGAGATGCAGGACAAGAGCATCAGCATCACATTCAATATGCATGGAAAATAAATAAATAAGGGAAGTGCTGAAACCCCATGGGCTGCCAGCCATGGCAATAAAGCTCAGATCAAGCTCCTCTCATGCTAAATGTGGACAATGAGGTCCCTCATGCTCCCAGCATCCGGCAGAAGTTACTTACTGATTCCCAAGCTTGATGTTGATTGCTTTCAGGTTCACAGCTTCTTCTGCATTCTTCATCATCACCAGGAACTTAAGGTCAGAGCTGCAATCCTGAGCCAAGATGTGGTAGCAGTTTGCTGGCATTGTGTAGTTAAACTGAACTTCATTAAAGGTTGTGACCTTGTTGTAAGAAACTGAGCATTGAGCTGGTTAAAAAAAAAAAAAGTCACTGAGTATTTGCTTCTCTGTGAGAGAAAGCCATTAAATGGTGTGTTTGATTTTTAGTGCCACATTATTTTAGCTTTGTATTTTTTCCACTATGTGATATTTTCATATGGTTTGCAGGGACTTTTGGCTACTAAGCACTCATAAATTCTTAAAAAGGCATATAAAATATGTTCCTCTATCTAACAAAAAGTAATTGCCAGAAACTTTAAGTGTTATCACTTCAGATAACTGGTATCTTGATCCCTGAAATGCTGATGATTTCTGTACTACATGCAAAGTATTTTCTCCCAGCTGAACCATCCTCACATTATTACAGAACACTTTCTAATTAACTGGAGATAAACAATGCCAGCAAAACTCAGAAGGTGTCCAAGTAAATTGTGAGACTGAAGTTGTCATGCTTCTGAACCCCATTAGAATCTGACCTTTCAAATTCTCTAGCACTGCAGAAGGGGCTTCAGCAAAGACATTCCAGATGGGAGGCTGCAGCTCTGAAGCTGGTATCCTTGGACCTACAGGAAGTGACAGGGGAAGCCTCATGGCTTTTTCATAGAGGGTAATCTGAAAAGGAATTTAAAAGCACATTCAAAATGCACCTGTGCCAGCAAACGGCTAAGATTTTTTTCCTATTTCTTCTGCTTCTTTTGCAAAGACTTTGTGTGAACACAACCCATCTGACTCGTTGTCCATGAGGTTTTTGCTTTTGCTCAGTTTTCTCTCACAGTGTGAGAGAAATCATTCAGGTATTATTTGGGAGAGAATTAATTACTGTCTTTCAAAGGTGCTGAGGTGATCACTTATGGAGATCTACAGATGGAAACTCATGTCCTTATGAGTACCCACCTCTCTATCTATGAACAAAACCACTACATATATGTCCTTTTATGAAATATTAAAAGGTTGGAAATAAGTAAAAGTAGTTTTCATAATTTGCACCCAAACTCATGTTAACTTAATTTTTCTTTCTCAGAATTGGCCCACTGTAATTAAACAGTCACAGATTTCCACTAGGAAAGAAATAGAAGAGTGATAAAAATATTTCATAATTACATCAGGAAGCTTGATAACAACATCACATGTCCTTGGAGAAGTTAGAGCCACGATCACCCTGGCTTGTCGAGAAGGGTTCTTGTCCGTTTTTTCAGAGAACCCCAGCATAAATGCAGCCCCAGGGACAAACTTGTAAAACCTTCAAAAGTTCAAATCAGAAAGATCTTGTGAGAGGGAGAAACAAAAGGCTGCACACATCCCCACCAGATTGTCTCACACCTGTGTGTACGTAGCACAATAGTCTTCAGGATCCCTGGTTATGTCCTCACACTCACTCTCTGCTCTACTGTTCAAGTGTTCAGCGAAAGGAAGGATCTGTTCCTCAGTTTTCAGTAATTATGTCCAGTATAAATAATTAATGTACATTAAAATAAGATGTAATCCCACTCAGCTTTTACATCCAAAGGCAGTACTTGGACAGATCAGAGAATAAAATATCAGCCAGCACTTAAGCCACTAGAACCTCATGTGTGGATGCTGATTTTTCCCAGTTGACCAGTATTGTGAACAAGTGTCACTAAAGACTAAATCCTCACCATTCTGCTATGGATTTGACACTGGAAGGAACTTTAGGCCACTCCAGTTTCACTTGTACAGCAGGGTGGGCAGCAAACCGCCCGGTTACCAGCTCAGATGAAACCTTGTAGTCCTGGCAATTCCGTCCCCATTTGAGGTAAGCCTGTAATGCAGGAATAAATGGTCCATTTTTTAATGCCTGGAGCACAGTTTTCCTGTGATCCATATATAGCTGTACAAGTTGGTTTTGAGCCTTACCACTGCCTTGTGAGCATTGAGGACTGAAGCATCAGCACAGAGCTTCCACTTGCTTGAATCTGTGAGGTTTGACACAAATACCTGCATCCGGGGCCTGGCAGAGTCAATGTCAGCATATACCACAAGCTGGAGGCCTCCTATCTTCTTATCATCACGGATGCCATGAAGAAAAACAGCTAACACTGGTGTTTTAACATCTCCCAAAAACTCCGGCTAAGAAGAAGGGAGAGAAAGTATGCAAAGCATATAATTATAGAAGAGTTACCATGGAACATTTTAGATGCAAGATCTAGATGGATAAATGAAAAATAAACAACCACAAATATATACCAGCATATGTCACACATACATACATGCCTATAAAACCTCGTGCGTATGTCTATAATGTGCACGTGCCTCTGCATGCCAGATGGATTTTATCACTGTGTTTATATGAGACAAAATTTGTGCCATTTCCTGAGCTACAGCTGATACCATGGAAATATTCATATAATTAAAATATAGTAATGACTATATGATTTGGGCTTCATTGTTAGTATCCAGCCTGTGAATAAAAGAAAGTGGTTCGGTTTGAACAACATCAGCTGTCAGTTGTATGCGTCACTCATTCCCACAGTAATAACATCCCCCAGCTCGTCTCCTCTTGTTTATCTGTCTGGATCTTGTGTTGGCTTTCTCCTCACTCTTTGGCTGGGAGTTCTGTGGGGCAATCAGGTTTTGTGTTTGCACAGCAACCCAGCACAGAATATAAACCAGGACATTTTCTTCAACATCAAGAACCTCTTCCCCTGGAGCAGAGCCTTAAGCGCACTATATCCTTCAGTATCTTCACTCCATCGTTCCCGAGTCTGCACATATCCAGCTGGGTGGTGGTGAGGAGCTCAGGTACTCCATGTCCCCTCTGGAACATGCCTTTTTTTGAGGCTGCTCCGAGCCTCAGCTGCCACTGCCAATGTCCTCACAGTGGCACTGCAGCACCTCAACCTCCCTCCAGGCTGCAGATGTCACAAGATCAGTCTCTGCAGGCGTCTGTTGGGTGGGATTCCCATGAGGGAAGGGCTGTGTTGCAAGTAAGAAGGATCCTCTCTGCAGAGGAAAGAGCATGTGGGAACTATGGTGCATGTCTTCACTGATACCTGAGACTTGAGAGGCTGGCATTTCTCCCTCCCCATTATCCTAAATCCACAATTACTGTGAGTGCACAGCCACTCTGCCATCATTCCAAGCTGTCAAAATCCCCTAAAAATGATGCGACTAACCCATGAAGCTCGAGATGAGGCACGACTGGATCTGGCAGAGGAATGTGAGCTGCTGGTTTGGTCATCGGAGAGTTTTCTTTTTGGGAACTGCAAAAAAAACACCAAAACAAACCACAACAAGCTTAAGAGGGTAACTTTAAAGCATGCTTGAAGAAATTTCACAAGGCAGTGCTGAACAATATTCTCTCTCATGGCACGTGGAGTTGCTAAGCTTGTGTTTCAACCCTGAGCACTCAATGACTTGCAATAGGCTTTGTCCTCCTTAGTACGTAGGATCTAACTCAGAAAAGTCTTGTTTGCCCAAACACATCCGATTCCTCGCAGTCTATAAGGACCATGTCTAGATGAGAATTCCCTGTATGAAAAAACAGTGGACCAGAGGGAATGAAATTAAATCAGCTTCTTGCTTCAATATGAAAGACCAGAAATTCTGCACTGGCCTGATCAAGAGGAGGATGAACTGAATGGAAAGGAGCATCTGAATGGACACACACTGCTGAAATGTTACTTTTTGAGGAACACTGGTATCAAGGACCTGCTCTGGCTGGCTCATGCCCTAGTAAGAATCTGCTCAACCAAAATACTACAAGGTATCCTCCCACATTTGTCCACATCACTATCCTCGTTGTGTACCTGCAGTGATTCCAACCTGAAAAACCAAGTGATCGAAGCCAGTCACATGAACCAAGCTTCTGATGGTTCCTCCAAAGTGTGCAGCTACAGTCTTTTTCATTGCTTTGGCAAAGGCTTTGCATCTCCTTTGCAGAGCCACAAGTGGCTTCATGTGCACAGCACAAAAAGGAGCACAGCTCTCTGTCTTTACGCATCTCAGAAGAACCAGCACGGTTCTAATGTTATCATTACTGTAATGTTCCTCAACAAAGATAACAAGTTGCCTTTAAACTCTCCATTTGACTCTTGACAGATTCCATACTTCTTTTACTGAGGAAAGAAAAACTCACCTCTTGTCTATGTGCTGATTTAAAGCGATACTGATAAATCTCATGAGCTTCCTTTTGAAAATCACAAAAACAAGAAGATTAGCAGTCTGAGACGAAAAGAAATGCTGCAATTATATGGAAATCTAAGCACTGGGAATTAAATAAGAAATTTACTAATTATCATTCATACGTAGTTCTGTATGCTTAGTCACAAGCACATAATGCAAGATAAAAGTAGTTTATATAAAGCATTAATGTTTCTACCACAAAATTAAGACAGAAATATGCAATGTTTATGGGCAGTAAATTTAAAAAAACCCCCACATTTCCTGCCAGTAACAAAATTTTCAACAAACAAGTGGAAACTTTTGAGATGAAGTAGACACCTGTGCCAGTGATTGCACGTGTGTTTATAGAATAAATTCTGCAATTTTATATTGCTAAAATTTACTGGTCGATTCATAATGCCCTGAATTGCCATGCAAGGCCAGCTGCCATCAGTAACGTGATTCACAAACATTAGCAGCATCGGTTGATTTACTGACAAAATTACCCATATTTTGGAATATGCGCTGCTGCTGCTGCCACCTTCTCGATGTCCTGAATGATGTTCATGGCTATGGTGGGCATATGACTCGCTGCTGCTGCTGCTGCTACTGCCATTCACATACTTCAAGTGATGCCCATGGCTATGATGACTCGATTTGCTGCTGCTGCTGCTCCCACTGCTGCTGCTGCTGCTTCTGCT